>JAVTVY010031435.1:0-12169 GCA_036873755.1 Hanleya hanleyi
ACTGCATCAAAAGTAACAAAATAATGTACAAGTTGTAGCAATAGATGGCCTAAGAGGTAACAAAATACTGCATCAAAGTAACAAAATAATGTACAAGTTGTAGCAATAGATGGCCTAAGATGTAACAAACTACTGCATCAAAAGTAACAAAATAATGTACAAGTTGTAGCAATAGATGGCCTAAGATGAAACAAAAGACTGCATCAAAAGTAACAAAATAATGTACAAGTTGTAGCAATAGATGGCCTAAGAGGTAACAAAATACTGCATCAAAGTAACAAAATAATGTACAAGTTGTAGCAATAGATGGCCTAAGATGTAACAAACTACTGCATCAAAAGTAACAAAATAATGTACAAGTTGTAGCAATAGATGGCCTAAGATGAAACAAAAGACTGCATCAAAAGTAACAAAATAATGTACAAGTTGTAGCAATAGATGGCCTAAGATGTAACAAAATATTGCATCAAAAGTAACAAAATAATGTAGCAATACATATAGATGGCCTAAGATGGAACAAAAGACTGCATCAAAAGTAACAAAATAATGTACAAGTTGTAGCAATAGATGGCCTAAAATGGAACAAAAGACTGCATAGATTGAACAAAAAAATGCACAAAAGTAACAAAATAATTCACAAATTGTAACAAAAGGCTGCATAAAATGTAACAAAAGACCCCACAAATGGTAGGATAGATAGCCTAAGATTCAACAAAAGACAGCATAAAATGACCAGTTGTGGATTGAATAATAAAACTGATTGCTGCTTTGTATTCTCTTTAACTTGTGGACAGCTGTTTGAAATTTACTCAGTAATATATCACCATAGAATTCTCAAGTGTGTTCCATTCTGCCTACTCAAGTTTGCTTTCAGAATGCTGTAGTGCTTGGTTACACACATTCTGCCAAGATGCCATCAGATTTCATACCCAAGTTTACTTCTCCGTTCACACTTCGAAGAAACCTTGATTTATCGATCCACTTAAAGCATTCAAAACATGAGGTGTAAATTTTATCTACAAACCAGAGATAAGCCAATCAAAATCTTACGACTGTGTGTAGGGTGACGTATTCTCACAGTAGTTACGTCGTTCCTCCTAATATGGCAGTAGGTGCGCCCAGATATTTGGGACAGCCAATCAATAGTCCATACATACGACCCATTTCAAAATTCAAATTGGTTTGAGGTCAGTGATGTTTTGGGTCTATTTATAAATTCCTTTAAGCCAAGCCAGTGGGTCAATGAATCAAGGATAATTGTAAGTGTGAACAGAAAAGTCGACCTGGGTATGAAGATGCTATGATACATGTACATTTAGTTTCTGGTATTAGTCCGCTATTCTGATTTCCTCATTTTAGACAAAGCACAGAAAATGGGCTGTCCTTATTAATGGGCTATCCTTATTAATGGGCTGTCCTTATTAATGGGCTGTCCTTATTAATGGGCTATCATTATTAATGGGCTGTCCTTATTAATGGGCTATCCTTATTAATGGGCTATCCTAATTAATGGGCTGTCCTTATTAATGGGCTATCCTTATTAATGGGCTGTTCTTATTAATGAGCTATCCTTATTAATGGGCTGTCCTTATTAATGGGCTGTCCTTATTAATGGGCTATCGTTATTAATGGGCTGTCCTTATTAATGGGCTATCCTTATTAATGGGCTATCCTTATTAATGAGCTATCCTTATTAATGGGCTATCCTTATTAATGGACTGTCCTTATTAATGGGCTGTCCTTATTAATGGGCTATCCTTATTTTTAATAAATTAGATGATATTCCTAGATTTATCAGTGACAGTGAAATTTGTAATATTTTTTGAGGCAAACAAAGATACTGTCTATTATTTTGAATCATGGTGCAAAATATTATATGTAGATGTTTTCAAATATAACCTTGAATTTCTGTTACCATGCACACTATATTTGTTTTGTGTACTGGAAGGTTCACCTTTAGATGTCACATTGACACATGTATGCTCCAGTGAACAGAAATATGTAAATGCTAAAGATAAACGGACATGTAGTTAAATTCATTTCAATGATATTATTAATTTTCTTGAGTTGTTATGTAATTATCCTGAAAAAGAAATTTCAAATGATTTTTGATTTAATTTTACAGAAACTTTCACCATGGTGCCTTCCATCCAGCCCCTGGAGACACTGTACAATTCGCTGACCTTGAAACAACTGGACTGCTTCCTGGACCGCATCACAAACATTAAATTCATGACCCCCTCCTCTACACCGCCATCTCACCTCATGTCCCCACTACAGGGAGGCTCACCACGTGCGGGGTTTCTCCCCTTAGGAGTACCGTTCACGACAGGTGAGTTAATCATGGCTGAGACGTTGCACATGGTTTTCTTGTCTTTCATGTCATCCGCCTGTCCGCTCATTGATGTAAACATCTTTAGAATGGTTCTGCCATGGCTTGCCAGTTTCACACCATGCATGCATCTGGTTTTTACCCCTCGGCCAAATTTGGCCTAGGGGTATTGTCGTCATCATGTACGGCTGTCCGTACGTCCGTACGTCCGTACGTCTGTACGTCCGTACGTCCGTACGTCCGTCCGTCCGTTACCGCGATATCTACAGAACCGTTTCATGCATGGCAACCAAACTTGTTACATCTATTTATCTTCACGTAAATCAGAAGCCTATCGAAAATGAGTCATCTCGGACAATATTTTGCAGAGTTATGCCCCTTTTTACAAATAAAAATCCATTTATGATTTGTTATTGTGATAATTTCAGAACTGTTCCATATACAACATCCTAACGTGATACAGTTGTTTCTCTTGACCTGAACTAGGTGCCTATCAAAAATGAGTCGTGTCGGAAAGTATTTTGCAGAGTTATGCCCCTTGTCTAATAAAATCCGTTACCGCGATATCTACAGAACCGTTTCATGCATGGCAACCAAACTTGTTACATCTATTTATCTTCACGTAAATCAGAAGCCTATCGAAAATGAGTCATCTCGGACAATATTTTGCAGAGTTATGCCCCTTTTTACAAATATAAATCCATTTATGATTTGTTCTTGTGATAATTTCAGAACCGTTCCATATACAACATCCTAACGTGATACAGTTGTTTCTCTTGACCGGAACTAGATGCCTATCGAAAATGCGTCGTGTGAGAAAGTATTTTGCAGAGTTATGCCCCTTGTCTAATAAAATCCGTCACCGCGATATCTACAGAACCATTTCATGCATGGCAACCAAACTTGTTACATCTATTTATCTTCACGTAAATTAGAAGCCTATCGAAAATGAGTCATCTCGGACAATATTTTGCAGAGTTATGCCCCATTTTACAAATAAAAATCCATTTATGATTTGTTGTTGTGATAATTTCAGAACCGTTCCATATACAACATCCTAACGTGATACAGTTGTTTCTCTTGACCTGAACTAGATGCCTATTGAAAATGAGTCGTGTCAGAAAGTATTTTGCAGAGTTGTGCCCCTTGTCTAACAAAATCCACTAATTCCTATGTTAAGTTTGCATATAATTTCTATATCATGTTTGTATACTATCACATTTATTTATTGATTGGATGACTGATTTATTCATTTATTCTCTTAGACAATGCAAAGAATGCTTGCAAATCTGTTTTGAAAATGACATACATGTGCCATTTAGTATACATGTACTGTATTTATCTAGCCATGTGTACTGTTGTTTTGGTGAGACATCGATACAGCTCTTTCAATTTATTCAAGAAACAAATTAATTTAAGGGGAGGAAAACTTTTTTTTTTCAAGGAAAGTACACTTACAATACCATGGGTAAATATTTCTTCCCACAAGCCAATCAATTGGTAGAGACACCCTTATTATAATAGCTGGGGTTCAGAGCCGAGGGGTTTGGATAGCGCAGCTTCATGTTATCCAGACTGTATCAGAAATGCTTCTCCTTAACGTGACCAATGCAGCCCATCAACAGTCTTGATTCTCCCTTCTGATTGAGCATTTCACACCTTCCTGACTCGGGTAACCAATCACTCTCCAGAAATGGTACCTTCTGTTCATCCAGTGCTTTAATTGCATTACTTCTAATAATTCGCCTTCCAGCTTAGGGCAGCATAGTTTACCATACGATGTTTGTCTGGCACAGGAGGTACATTAAAGTGCCAAACAGATTAGGCTCTCTGACGATCCATTGTGATCACCAGTGTCTGTAGAGCCTAATTTTGAAAATTCGAAATTCAATTTTTTTTGTAGTTTTGGTTAGGTTTTTGTTAGGTTTTTGCTAGGGTACATGTACATGTATGTTTGCTTGGGTCTTCGTCGCCGTGTGACCAATAAAGTTAGGTGCGATGTTAAACTTCAAACAACCAAGGCAACCACTAATAATTCAATCAACCTAATTCATTAAAATTCAATCACTCCCAATTTTGTGGACAAAAAAGATTCAATGATTTCATCACCCCACAAAATGGTTTTAAAAAGTGACAAACCAATATTGGATTATCTGCATGATTTTGCTTCCTGTTCTAATAACTGTGAACACCCCCTGATTTGATGGCAATGGTGGGAAATTTCACTTCCTGTGATTGAAATATTAGAGGATTTATTATAGTCTCATTATTTCCAGCGTACAGTGTCTCGTCGTCGGCCAATTCCAGTCCAGGACCATCCTCACCTGTGTCGACGCCTGAGGATATTATGTCCAAACTGAGGGTCTTCATGGAGCACCAGCATTCAGGGGAGAACACCACATCCCCCCAGCTCAAGGACCCTTCCACGCATGTGACAGCCCACAGTCAAAGTTAGATTCCATAGGGTGAAAGTAGCAAAATTAGACTCGCTTGGAACAGTATGCACAATTAGCGCACAAGAAACCTGAATTGGTCAAGCCGGAGTGATATTTGGTGTTTGTCGTTTCAATTTGACTTTGGTCCTAATAATGCAGGGTGTGGTGAATCCTCCTTCTGTATTCACCAGGTTGTGAAAAACCACTCTCTAAAAATGGAGGTAAAAAGATTGTTGTTGCTAAAGAAATTCATGAATATATTAAAGCAAGAAAAGTTTTTTTCTTTTTGGACATATCTGCAAAATTGTTGTGTACGGTATCTAATTTGGATAATAATTAATGGCATATATTTTAGCCTATTTGTTCTCTGTAACAAAATATGAGCTAGATCGCCTCATGATTCTGGATTGTGATGACTCTTCTTACCTCCATTGTCAGAGAGCACTTTTCCCTAACCTGTTTTTTGCAGATGTAACAGCAGCGGTACACAACTCATAATTTACATATATAATGTCCCCCTCTACGCACTGCCATCCTACACGCATATTAAAAGTTTGTCTTCCAAGGCTATGTGTTTAATATGTGGCTGGGTAATATGTGGCTGGGATATGAGGTATCACTGTTTTCAATCCATTTCTGTTTTCCCCCTTTGAACCATTCTGCTATTATCAGAGTTTTGGAGACTCATATGGCACCCTCCGACAGCATTGGGCTGCAGAATGCAGGACATATATGCACATTCAATCTTTATTGAGTTTAATGAACACGGGAATCATGTATTTACATATTAGAGAGCTGGAAAGTGCCACAAGTTTAGATGTTCAACTATCTTGACCATTTGTGTTGCTTCAATGCATTTTGCTGAGAAGCAAAAGGAACTTGATAATGGGATGTCTAGCACTGTAATATCACTTTTCTTTATTGCACCATGTAAGCATCCTGCCTGTGTCTTGTGCATTGTCCTCAGTGTTTTATAGGGTGGATGGAGGGTGTCTGGTTCCATGCTACTTCAAAGATTTCTTCTTTGAAGTAGCAGGAACACAACTGGGCTGGGTGGTGCTTAGTTGGTTCGTCGTGATATAGCTATTCACTCACTCACTCACTCACTCTTGACTATTTGACATCTTGTTTAGCAGGGACATCCTTGTCTCACTCATTTAGTAATGGATGGTTCTGATTGGCCTAGAGTCTTGTGCATAAAAGATGCATGTTGCATTTTTTTGATCCCAATGCATTGGTAGGGTATTTCTGGCAGTAGGAGGTATCCAACTGATGCCATGAGAAATGATCTTGAACTACATGTAGCCTTGGTATATTAGCTCACCGATTGTGTGTAGGATCTGATTGAATTTTCTCTGATTCATTTGATGAAATTTACACCTCAGATTTGCGGACTTGAGCTTCTCTAATATTATCCATCTTCGCATATCCAAGTCTAACACTACACATGTTGCCTTGGCTGAACACTACACATTATCTGATCAGAATACGGGATTGGTGATGTCATCGCTCTGTAAATATTTTGTGGTCCATATTAGGAGAAGTGCAATGTATGACCTCTTAAACATTCTAATTTGATTGGCTATTCGGAAGAAATTAACATCAACACAACCACCACTTGCCATATATGGAAACCACACGGGCAGACATCAAAGAAAATCCTCGCTGCACGGTGTTGCCATGCTCCTATCTTGATTGGCTATATGACATCACGTGCGTTTCCCGGTTTGAACAATTTACGCTATTCAGTATGTCCAGGTAAATGACGGAATGTTAGTGTAGCATTTAACTTGAAATGTGAACATGATATTATCCAGGTGAGATGAAAGTGTGAATGTGAAAATTCACTAGGTGTATTGACATGATTAATATTAGATATTAGTTTTGGACTTGTATATCTGTATTGCTTTGGTCACTTATAATTGTCTGAACTACTGTGGTCAATTCATCCACATTAAGATATTACTCCCTCAATTCAGCATTGCCACATTTACGGTAATTCCCCTAATAATTCAATCACAGGAAGTTCAGTTTTCAACTCTGTTATTCAAACACAGAGAAAAATTAACATCCCCAGTATTCATTTAAATTGAAGAAAAGTCATATAGTGACAAAATGTGACACTTTGTAGCTGATGCCATGAAGAATATTGCCAGATATATGCCATTTTTGTTGCACTTCCTGTGATCGAATTATTAGGGGAATTACCGTAGTTGCTCCAGGTTTGCTATTGACACCAATGTGATAGGTAATGACCAAGTTAAATGACATGTATTATGAGGAATCTGTTCTTGTTGTACAAGGATTGATTGTAACCGGTATAATTGTTTGAAAATATGATGGATATACATTACCATTGGTGCTTGTTGTTGACGAAGAACCTGTCGCGTTTTAGCGAGGAATTGGCGTGTGGTTTTGACCATGAGGTGTGGTTTTGAGTGCCAAAAACGAAATATGGCACTTTTGAATTAATTTTAAGCATATCAGAAAAATGTCATTTTCGAAGTTGATTAGAGAGACAAATTATTACAGTGATTACCAAATTATGTATGAGAGAAATTATTAGATTGACAAAGTAGACTGATTTGTTGTATGTTCAGAATAATTGCAACACATTGGGTTTTATGATTCTCAAATAAACTACGTAGTGCATTTGTGCAAAATCACTGATTTTAAGATGAAAACACCTTATATCTCTCATTGTAAACATACATTCAGGGTATGAAATAGATAAACAATTTCTAGTTGCCCATGGGCAAGCACGGGCAACCAGCACATCCAAATGCATGGCAATTCGACCAGAATTTGTCTGTTCAAAAGAAAATTAGGTTGCCCTAAGCAACTGAGAAAAGGGCTTTTCCACACCCGGACATTGTATGAAGATCGACCCAGAACCAAATAAGTTTTATATGTAACGATCATCATTTAACCCGTTTATTACCTCAAAAAAACAGTGACCCTACAGAGCTTTGTTTTGGGGGCAGTAAATCAGCATCCCCAACCACCAATCCCCCTCCCTCTCCAATTTCTGTGTGATACTTTTTAAAAGAAATACTGACTTTATGTGATCATGCTTAATCTAATATGTATAGTAGGCTTGATTGTAAATTATCAAAAGTAACTAGTCGCTGAATTCAACATGGAGGCTGTCGCTGTCCAATTGTGTTATCATCTACACCTACGATAATCTATCCAGTTATTACCCCTCGGCCAAAATTTGGCCGAAGGGTATTGTCGTCGTCATGTACGTCCGTCCGTCTGTCGTACCGTCCGTCTGTCCGTCACACCTTTCTCGTTACCAAGATATCTTTAGAACGACTTACCCTAGGCACACCAAACTTGCAGTGCACATCCATATGCTCATGACCGAGAACCCTATTGAATCTGGACCCGATTGGTTGGAAACTTTGGCGGCCATCTTTAATTTATGCGAAACCATCACAGCTTTATCGTTACCAAGATATCTTTAGAACGACTTACCCTAGGCACACCCAATTGTATCTGGACCCGATTGGTTGGAAACTTTGGCGGCCATATTTAATTTATGCGAAACCATTAATCTTGTGTATCTCAGGTACCATTTCACTGTTCAGTATGAAACTTGGTATAGATCATCGATGCATCAAGAAACTTCAAAGGAATGACCAAACCAGTTTCCTTGATTCGGTGGAAACCTTGACGGCCATCTTTAATTTATGCAAAATCTTTGATATATATCTCTGATACCATTCAAGTGTTCTATACGAAACTTGGTATACAGCATCGATGTATCAAGAGACCTGCAATGTATAACCACATCAGTTCCTCTGAGTGGCGGGAAGGATGGGCGGCCATCTTTAATTTATGCGAAATCATTAATGATCGCTATCTCTGCTACCGTTCAAGTGCTCGATGTAGAATTTGGTATACATCATCGATGCATCAATATACTTACGATAAATGACAGTTCTGGTGTTTCTGATTGGGCGGAAACCTTGATGGCCATCTTTAATTTATGCAAAAATCTTTAATGATGTATATCTTTGATACATTTCAGTTTTCTATACGAAGTTTGGTATACAGAATTGATGTATCACGAGACTTGCAATGGATAACCACATCAGTTCCTCTGAGTGGCGGAAAGGATGGGCGGCCATCTTTAATTTATGCGAAATCATTAATGATCTCTATCTCTGATACCGTTAAAGTGCTCGATGTAAAATTTGGTATACATCATCGATGCATCAATAGACTTACGATAAATGACAGTTCTGTTTTTCTGATTGGGTGGAAACCTTGGTGGCCGTCTTTAATTTATGCAAAATCTTTAATGATCTATATCTTTGATACCTTTTCAGTGTTCTATATGAAACTTGGTATACAGCATCGATATATCAAGAGACTTGCAATGAATATAACCACATCAGTTCCTCTGAGTGGCGGGAAGGATGGGTGGCCATCTTTAATTTATGCAAAATCATTAATGATCTCTATCTCGGTCATTGATGCATCAAGAGAGTTATGTAATGAATACCAGTTTCTCTGATTGGACGGAAACCTTAGAGGCCATTTCTAATTGCAAAATTTTGCAGAATCTGTATATTTGTCACTTGACTGCTTGGTGTTCCTGAAATCTTGGTTCATATTGAATATATTATGAATGGCTGGCGCCCAGAGCCGAGGGGTTTTCATATGCGCAGCTTCGTATTTGATTCTCTAATTAAATTTGAAAGATTAGGCTACTGTACTTGATGACAATCTCTATAATTGAAACATGGCAGCTAGGATGATGCACATTACATGGTTATGTTAATATATTTAAGTTTAATTTAGGATACTTTGTTACTGTTTTATTTACTTTTGTTGAATTGTATGTTTTAGTCGGATATAGCGGCCATCTTGACTCTTACGGGTGATTTTTTGCAAGAGTCTGATTTTGTTTGCCTAAGCCCAGTTTTGAGTTATGAATTTGAAACTGAAACAATATCCCTGGTCCAGTGACCTCCCTGCATATGTATTTTTACAAGCAAGGTTATGAGAAACAAACAATTAATTAACAGTGGCCTCACAATAAATAATAATTCAATCACAGGAAGTGAAATTTCCACCATAAAATTGGGGGTGATCAAATTTATTAGAACATGAAATTGAAAATCGTGAATATAATCCATTATTTCTTGGTTATTTCAATGATTTTAGAAGAAATTTGTACCTAAAATTGGGGATGATTGAATTTTATAGAGATTGAATTATTAGAGAGATTCCCATACTTTTTAATGTGAGGCCACTGTTAATTAATTGTTTGTTTCTCGTAACCTTGTAAAAATACACATGCTGCGTGCGATAATTATTAATTATTAACTTGCAAACCAATTGTATACAAATATGAAGAAAATGAGCAAGTTTTACTCATGAAAATGTAAATCCCTCATGGATTTTAATTATTTGCTCTCAAAATATAGATGAGGGCTGGTTACGGGAAACGAACCATCAATTATTAGCGGCCTGACTGTCCTATTTTGCTATTCATACTATTTTGTCATACATTCTCTGATGGTTTTGTTTGCTGATGTTCTTTTCATCATGATATTTGTATCTACAGATTATATTATGTGATGTAGTTATCAGCAGTTCTTAATCGCACCCCTCTGTTATGATTTCATTCAATCCTTCAACATCACGCTACAGTGTGGTGGCCTTGTGATAGACGGGGCTCGCCTCGCAACTACCAGGGCACAGGTTCGATCCCCGGCCGAGTCATACCAAAGACTTAAAAAATGGAACTTGTATCTTCTTCCCTTGGTGCTCCGCAGGAAGAGGATAGATCAAGGGTTGGTCAGCCCAGTGTCAGGAAAATGTGACAGTCGTCGTGATATGTGACTGAAATTTTTTTTAAAAAAACCAATGTTAAAAGCTTACCCATTCACTCACCCCTTTATATACGTACATTTCAGCATCACACATAAACTCAGGAGGATTTCCTTAAATTCTGGAAACTTTATAGAAATATTTGTGATTTTTAATTTGCATGACTGTCATGGGAAAACAGAAATCCATATAAATCAAAGGAAACATTTCAATAATTAAAATTTTTATTTTGTCTTTTGTCATCAGAGATTTTCAGTGAGACATACATGTATATATGATCTATTTATGCTGCCGGGTTTTCTGTTGTTTTAGATACATAAATGCCCTTAATCTAAGGATTGTATAAACTCGAAATATATATACTGCATATAAGAAAAAGGCTGGAGGAGTGTATATAATTGTACATATGAAATGTATAGAGACTGAAATGTAATTGATTATAAATATTAGTGAATGTTTTGAAAGAGCTGCTAATATATTTACACCTGATTCAAGATTGTAAGAAAGTATATCAGTTTTGAAAATTATGACAAATAGCTGTTGTTTCAGATGTTTAATACTGTATATTGTATATACATATATATATATATTTGTTGTGTTATGAATATGGCAAGTACTTAAAGTACTGCAATCTGCATTATCACCTAACCAGGATTATCTCCCCTCATTCTCTCGTCTATGTCAGACAACTCGTAATGGGGAGATAACCCTGTACCGAGAATGTGACAATTTAATTGGTCAATAAAATATTCCTGAATGAAAAAAAAGCTCGAATGAGTTTGTCAGCAGAAATTTGAACAATGTGACCTTCGCGCTTCCATGAAAGTGTGAGTAGACGCCTATCTTATTGGAAACCCTCTGTTAAAGGGAACGTAAACTCTGGTGAACCGTGCGTGGCCAGTTAAAGCTTTTTCCTCATAGAATCCAAATCGTGTATCAGATATTTTTTTACAATTTTTTCAAAGCAGTACTAAACGTTTTAACTTCGTTACACTGGAACAACATAGAGGCCTCCATGTTTGAAGAATCGTGACGTCAGCGGACACTAGTTCTTCTGTCTCTGGAGGTAAAAACGCGTCAATTGGCAGAGTGCCGTATTCGAGACCGTAGCTTACAAACATGAACGAGGATGATAGTGCGACGTGTCGGGATTACCTGGTACATTGTGACAGCCAAATGCAGAGCAGCCCGGCATCGTAGAATATCTGCTAGAATCAGGCCGTATTCTACATCAAAGCCAGTCTATAACATTGCCTCTGTTAGTCGGGGAACGGAGGAGTGCATGAAAACGACCATATGCGGCCATGTTATCTCGACGCAGAGAATGTCCGATGCAACCACCTCGCTGGGGGTCTAATAACACCCCAGCCACCAGTCAGATTTTTGGACCGGATTCGGGGCCTTCGCGCACATCGCCGGCAGTGACATCATATATAGTAAAATAGATGTTTAACGAAAATTTTGATTACTTTTCAAGTCTGCATAATACCTCCGTTGACATAGCGTTAAAAAGAATTATCTGGAGATAATTTTCCCTGTTTATCTGGACAGAGCA
>JAVTVY010031436.1:0-11986 GCA_036873755.1 Hanleya hanleyi
TTGCGGCAAGACGCCAGTCCGTATTGCATTTCAGCAACATCTGCCTGAAGGTGGCGCCACTAGTTCTTGCTTCTTTGCATCCGTGGATGGACGTGTGTCCGTCCATGTCTGTTCGAAGCGATAACTTCCTAACGCTTTGTTGGATTCTTCTGAAATTCGGAATATGCATTCATTGCGGCAAGACGCCAGTCCGTATTGCATTTCAGCAACATCTGCCTGAAGGTGGCGCCACTAGTTCTTGCTTCTTTGCGTCCGTGGATGTCCGTGTGTTTGCGTCCGTGGATGTCCGTGTGTCCGTCCATGTCTGTTCGAAGCGATAACTTCCTAACGCTTTGTTGGATTCTTCCGAAATTCGGAATATGCATTCCTTGCGGCAAGACGCCAGTCCGTATTGCATTTCAGCAACATCTGCCTGAAGGTGGCGCCACTAGTTCTTGCTTCTTTGCGTATGTGGATGTCCGTGTACGTCCGGGCATGTCTGTTCGAAGCGATAACTTCCTAACGCTTAGTTGGATTCTTCCGAAATTCGGCATACGCATTCCTTGCGACAAGACACCAGTCCGTATTGCATTTCAGCAACATCTGCTTGAAGGTGGCGCCACTAGTTCTTGCTTCTTCGTATCCGTGGATGTCCGTGTACGTCTGTTCGAAGTGATAACTTCCTAATGCTTTGTTGGATTCTTCCGAAATTCGGAATATGTTTACCTTGCGACAAGATGCCAGTCTGTATTACATCTCAGCAACATCTGCTTGAAGGTGGCGCCACTGGTTCTTACTTCTTTGTGTCCGTGGATGTTCGTGTACGTCCGTGCATGTCTGTTCGAAGCGATAACTTTCTAACGCTTTGTTGGATTCTTCCGAAATTCAGCATTCGCATTCCTTGCGACAAAAGGCCAGTCCGTATTGCATTTCAGCAACATCTGCCTGAAGGTGGCGCCACTAGTTCTTGCTTCTTTGCATCCGTGGATGTCCGTGTACATGTACGTCTGTTCGAAGCGATAACTCCCTAAAGTTTTGTTGGATTCTTCCAAAATTATAATACGCATTCCTTGTGACAAGACGCCAGTCCGTATTACATTTCAGCAACATCTGCCTGAAGGTAGCGCCACTGGTTCTTGCTTCTTTGAGTCCCTGGATGTTCGTGTACATCCGTGCATGTCTGTTCGAAGCGATAACTTCCTAACGCTCTGTTGGATTCTTCCGAAATTCAGCATTCGCATTCCTTGCGACAAGAGGCCAGTCCGTATTGCATTTCAGCAACATCGGCCTGAAGGTGGCGCCACTGGGTCAAAATAGATTTTTTTTTCTGTGTACATCTGTTCGAAGCGATAACTTCCTAATGCTGTGTTGGGTTATTCCGAAATTCGGAATACGCATTCCTTGCGACAGGACGCCAGTCCGTATTGCATTTCAGCAACATCTGCCTGAAGGTGGCACCACAGAGTTTCTCTTCTTCTTGTCCGTTCCAGTCAAAATGGGCCTTCAATTTTGCTATATGAAATCATTCTATTCCACATCATATGATTTACCCTAAAGCTTTTTGCATGAACCATATTTTATTTCAGAAGTATAATGTGAAATAACTGGCGGGGAAATCCCCGCAGTACTGAATCCCTGATTTTTGAATTTCGTGTCATCTTAAACGAAGGACAACATTCCCTTCAATTTTGCTAACAAATAATTGTATTGCACATCATAGAATTTACCCTGAAGCTTCTGCACGAATCATTTGTCTACACACGTATATTACTATATTAATTACAACTGTGTTCCTAATGTTTGGGTGCACACTGTGCATATGATCAATTTCCTGAATTGAACTGAATTGAACCTTGCTGGTCTTCAGACTGACAGATGATGGCATGCAGTTGTCAGTGCAGTTGTTCATGTACAGGGAGCTTTCTATGAATGAGTTGCAACCCCAAAGGCTTAAAATTTATCAGGCACAGACCCATGTTTTTACCCCTCGGCCATTTTTGGCCATGGGGTATTGTCATCATCTTGTACGTCCGTCTGTCCTTACGTCCGTTCGTGAGCGAGATAGCCGGAAAACTGTTTCGCTGATGAATTCCAAATTTGGTATGCTTATTTGCCTAGTCAAGGACCAGAAGCCTATAGAATTGGGACCTGATTGGGTGGGAACCTTAGCAGCCATCTTTAATTTCATGCAAAATGGATAATGATCCATATCTCGGAAACCATTCAACTGTTCAATACGAAATCTGATATACATCATCGATATATCAAGCAACTTTCAACGAATTACCAAACAGGCTTTTCTGATTAGCTGGGAACCCTGGATGCCATCTTTAATTCATACGAAACCGATAATGATAGCATACATATCTCGGTTACCATTCAATTGTTTTATATGACGGTAGGTATATATCATCAATACATCCAGATACTTTGAATTGGGACCTGATTGACTGAAAACCTTTGGTGGCCATCTTTAATTTAGGCAAAATCATTAATGATCTATCTCTGATTCCGTTGAGTGCTCAGTGGAAAATTTGGTATACATCATTGATGCGTCAAGAGACTTACGATGAATGACAGATCTGGTTTCTCTGATTGGGCAGAAATCTTGGCGGCCATCTTTAATTTATTCAGAATCTTTAATGATGTTTATCTCTGATACCATTCAAATGTTCTATACGAAACTTGATTTACAGCATCGATGTATGAAGAGACTTGCATTAATGAATAGCCACATTAGTTCCTCTGAGTGATGGGAAGGATGGGCAACCATCTTTAATTTATGTAAAATCATTAATCATCTCTATCTCTGAAACTGTTCAAATGCTCAATGTAAAATTTGATATACATTATCGATGCATCATCTCGGTTACTTCTACACGATGTGCCTAGGATACAGTACTATACTATACCCAATTTTTTGTAATTCAACATCGCAGAAAACCACCATCTTGCGTTTTCAATGGTAAAAGGGTTAGGAAAGAACTAAAAATACACTTCAATGCAGAGTGATTTTGATTGACGCCAGAAATCGCTCAGAACGCTTCTTCGGCGATCTAGACCCCAGGAGCATCTGGGGCCTGGGCGGCCCCTGGATCCTCACCTAAAGTGCAATGATAGTGGCTGTACCACTTTGAATTTGCTTCCAACGCCCCTGTATTAACAGACAGTGTCAACGTACTGTTCCAGCTGTCTCCCGTTCAGTGATTGGTCATTCGACCCCGCCATTTTAAACTAATACGAGCATTTTCATTGGATCACTATTAGATAAGACCCACCCCCATCTTCATACACAACCACGCGACTGTCTCAGTTGACTGATGACATAGCGCGGCCTCGTTTTTGATTTCAAAATCTGCCGTCTAACTGGGAAAATGTTGTTGCTGCTGCATCAGCCGATCATTAGCCCGGCCCCTGTAGAGGATACTATAGGCTAATACATGTAGGCTACCATGCCATGAGATGATGCTTGGGATTGCATTTCGCTCACTTGCACCTACAGGTGGCGACAACTGGTGGCAATTTAAAATTTGGTTTCCGGGCAGTAGGTTGAGGATGCCTTCAGCTTCTCGTCAAATTTGGTTTGCAGATAATGCCTTGAGATGTCACTTGGGGATGCTTCTCGGTGCTTCACTGCATGGAAACTATATCACAGAAGCAATCAACTTTCAGTCAATCGTTCTGAGTTGATCTTAAAACTTGGCAAGGCAGAAAGACCCTTCCACATCCATTGCCTATGAAGCAGCAGTTGCCTCCCTCATGTATATCCCCTAAGACCAACAATGCTAAAAAATATTGCTGCCATTTCGGCGGGGGACCTAGCATCCTCTGGCTGCTTGTTAAACTAAATTATCAAGCACTCTCCAGCTTTTCAGGTCATTCATAGAGACTTACTTTACTGCCTCCAGTCGTCTGTTGATACGTATAAGTTCAATGTACTCCTGCTGTCTCAACTTGAATTCTAAAGTACTCTGCAAAAAATGTCAGTTTACAAGTTATATCTCCATGGGTATGATATATACCCTATTTCTTCTAATTATTCAGATGGCAAAACTTAACTGCAGGCTACTGTGGAGAGAAATTCTGCAAACATTCTACAAATTTCACTCGGTATCTTCACAGTTCTTCGGATAAATAACATATCCATGCCACAGTATTTAGCCTCAGTTGACATAAAGATTGATTTTTTCTGCTTCTAGGTCTAAACATGCTGTTCGAAAAATTAGAAGAAATAGGGTACATATATATTTTTTTTCTCAATCAACACTGTAGCATGGTTCATCTAGTGTATTTTCAGAGCAGAAGATATGGGGAGTTTATCACCAATAACGATCAGTATAAACCAACATAGAGCTTACATACACCTCACATTCATAATAATATAATAATATTTGATGGATATCTACCAAATTCATTCCAGTGATCACTAGGTTGTAGCATAGAGAGAAATGAAAATTTGACTACATATGTAGGATACCAATATGCTATTGATGTAGAGAATTGGAACAAGTCGCACACACTTGTGGGAATATAACTTACCGGTACTTTCATCTTTCTAAGTTTGGACCTATTATCATGACACCAGGTTAAACAAGACGCTGTCTCGTGTCGTATTAGTGACTCCTCAACTTCCTTACATGTCAAAAACAGGTCGATGTTTGTCAAATCCTGGAAATCACACAAGAAAATCGTTTGATCCTCCAGTTCCGTCATTCTGAGATGGTGGAATGTTAATGTGGAATAATATTTCAAGTAAATCCCAATACAATGTCTGTAACTGAACATTTATAAACAGAATTTTCTAGCAATACATACAGCCAAAGATGTCAAGTGTTCTAGCGCACATCACAGTCAGCTGAGAGATTGGATTTATAGGTTGGTGTATCTCTCAGCCTAAAACCTGGCACATTATCTTTGGCACTTCAGTAGGATCACCATAAACACTGAATGTCCATGTAAAACCTGGGCTTTAGATTAGTCTAATTTGGGTACAACCTCTAGTTAGCACTGCAAATTGTTTTTAGTCAGGAAAATTAGCCCAAATTAGTGAAAACCCAAATTCTGGCAAAATAGGTAGAGTTTGACTGAAATATGACAATTAATTGATGAGGAATCTACATGAGCATAATTGAACATTGATTCTAAATGCAAGAAACTATTTTTAAAAAAAACAAACAATATTTTCTTAAGGAGGTAATCTAAAGAATACTGAATACTTCTACAGTACATCATGATGCACGAGACATGACATATACACACAAAATAAATTTTTTGTGGGAGGTGAGCAAGGCTAGAGAACGGAAGGCTAGAGAACTGAAACTTTCTCTGAGGAACCTAGTCTATCATCCTCCCATTAGTAACTGGAACAAAAGGTTTCTACTTACTTGAGCTCTGGAACAACATAACCAGTCATTCTCACCTCTAGTCCCGCTTATCACTATATAGGTGAATATTGTTGAACATGATATTAAATTCAATTCTCCTCCCTTCTTACCTCTATCTCTGAGTGCTTGGCTAGTTTCAGAGCCGTGTTGTAATAGCCAGCCCTCAGGAAATATTCCACGAGCATGCGATCAAGTCGTTTCTTTCTCCATACAGTGACGGCACTGCCCTGAGCACTGTCTGCCAGTTTGAGATGTTCCACTCTCCTCTTACACGTCTTGGCTGCATCCAGTTCATCTTGAATACTCTCATCAGCCTGTCAACAAGGGAGATCATCGAGAAATTATTTGTCATGTTTACTCATAGGCCTTCAAAAGGTTAAATAAAGGAAGAATTCCATATGGTTAGTGTCGTTTTCATAATCCTGAGCATTTATGCAGGAGTTTAATGACATTCTTGAACAAAGAAAGACCCAATCCAGAGCTTTTTTCAAATGCCAAACTCTAGGGTAAGATTTTGGGCATGTGTGTGTCGGAGCTCCCCATCCGAATTGTACCCAAAATGCCCCAGCACAAGGAGAGTCCCCTGATCACTGTGAATGAGACCACTTGGATTTGCTGATACAAGTACCTTCAAAGTAACTTCCCTCAAACTAGCTTTTTGTAAGGTAAGGTTCAAAGATCTAGAGCTAGGTTAAAATTGTAATGTAATGTAACACTGCATTGACACCTAGGGTCCAACTCTGAAGTCAATATCAGTTTTCAGTTAGCTTAAAGTGTATTATCTTGTCATATGGTCAGAGAATTTAGGGTTTTTGAGTAACAATATCTTAATGTAGTGGATTTGTGGAAAATCATCTATTTCGACTCGAAAACAGCAGACTGTTCTCTCCGTAAACATATGAAGCCAGTTCAGAACCAAGATGAACTTTACCTCAAAATATTAGTCGTGTCAATAGTTAGTTGTTGCCCAAAAGTGGTTTGGGTTCTGAACTGGCTTCATATGCTTACAAGGAGAAAGAGGTGCCATTTTCACCCCAAAATAGACAATTTTGCACAAATCCTGTACTTCAAGACGCTGTAATAAAAAAAATATAAGACCCAGGGCCTGGAAAATATTCAGACCATACAGCAAGATTATATACTTCAGGCTTAATAAAAAACTTCTTTTGTACTTGATATTTTGTTTTGGCAATCGATGCAAACCGCACCGCATGGGGGCCAAAACCTCATTAAATTGCACCATGTCCTTTGTCAACAGGGGGTTATCAAATTTATTAGAACAGGTATCATGCAGATAATCCATTATTTCTTATTTTTAATAATTTTAAAGGGTGACCAAACTGATTAGAATGACAGATTCCAATTCAAAACTGGGGATGATTGGATTAACCATATTTATTCTATCAGTACAGATCTTCCCAAAGTATTGCAGTTTATAAAATTTCAAGAAATCTAGCTTCGCAGTACCAGGTCTGAATGTATCAGCAAATGGAAGGGAGATAACTCCCTGTTCTAATTAGTTATTTTCCTGTTTGTCCCGATTGTTCATGTACATGTATTAAAGTTTCTGTTATTCAAAATTCTCAGCCCTAGTTCCTCTTTTAAGAGCGGTTTTGTATATGTTACGTTATACGTTAGTTATATGCTGTTCTCTATTTGACAGGAGTTTTAGTAATTCAATGGTACATGTATAGTTGGCTAGTACGGGCACATGTACATTGCGCTTATCATGATCAACAAGCCTATTGATCACCAGGTGATGCCAAAATATGTATATTTATTATATGACTAGCAGTAAATCCTTCATTTGATTGGTCTAATGAATGTCATGTGATTTCTCACAGAACGTTATATTCACCGACGAAAATATTATATTCACCAGTGTTGCTGACGCAGGTGAAACCTATCACGTGACTGACGACACCTTGACCACTGTTGTGCAGCTGACGGCAGTGTTCAACATGCATGACCAGACCAGATTTGGAGATATTCTTACTGAAACTCATCTTAGCTGGCTAAGGGCATTTCGCGTTTCACTTAACACTACCCTTAGATTCTCGCTGTGTGATTCGGCATGTATTTCACACGGCGCTATCTATCTAGAGGGAGATAATCCAGTTCGAAAGTTGTTCCCAAAGCATGAGGTCAAATGTCGGCCCCATTTAAACGAGCCAATGAAATTATCTGTATTCAAATATTTCTCAGACATGCACACATGTCAGTTTCATGAGGCGCAAGACTGGGGGAGTCTACGCGAGACCAAAACGAAGTTGTGCAAATTAGCTATTTTATTTCTCACTCTAGTGGAGCATGCTTCTTTGTTTATCTCTAGAAAAATCATATTACAAACGGCCTAACATATTTGAAAACAAAATAAAATCGGCGGCAGACCACAGGAAAAGGATATGCTTCTTATTTTGTGATGGGGGCACTTCGAGGCCCACCATGGAATAATTTCAATCGATCGCTTTCTGGAGGTGTGTCTTCGTTGTATGAATGTAATTGCACCGATGTCGGATGTAACGGGACCAGTCGGATGTGACCATTTGGGAAACGCCCTATTACACTCAGATATCACCCGTTACCGCATGGCTACGAGCAGAAGTTTCTACGTATGATCGTGCCATGCATTCGGATGATGACTGAAACTTTTCAGACTAATCACATTCTTCAATAAATGTTTAATACAAGTACAGTCAACATCAAATTCAAACAAATTGCGATTGTTTCATACAATAAAACACTTATGTGATTCCAATTCGGCAAATACTGTGTTTCATGGCCTCAGTGAATATTGGTTTTCTCTGGTACATAAAACATTGTAATTCACTTCTTTGGAACAAAATAATTGTATAATATTTCATGTTTTATGTTCTTATTCCCTACTGCTTGATACATGTATGCCTACCTTCCGCTTGAGGAGGGAGAGTTTCTCGGCCACTGTATCCAGTGCTGTGGTCACATCTCCCACTGTGACTGGCCTATTGTGTATGAACTTCTCCAGGTCATTGGCAGCGGTCTGTACATGGGCTATCTCACGATCGATATTCTTCTGAGCTGTGCGGAACTTCTTGTTCAACACTTCATACGGAACCTGGTAGATAAAAAGCAAATATACAACATTGATTCATAAGAAATATATGCTTGGGCATGATTATGTCATATGAATTATGTGTATGTTTTCTCTGTAAGAAAGCAACAAGACATAAGCAGTTATCTTATGCTGCTTTTGTGCTCTAGTGGTCTTGATGTTGCTCCATGTCACACCACTTACCTTTCTGTGTACATGTCATTAGGTCTAACTTTTGTGCTCTGGTGGTCTTGATGTTGCTCCATGTCACACCACTTATCTTTCTGTGTACATGTCATTATGTCTAACTTTTGTGCTCTAGTGGTCTTGATGTTGCTCCATGTCACACCACTTATCTTTCTGTGTGCATGTCATCATGTCTAACTTTTGTGCTCTAGTGGTCTTGATGTTGCTCCATGTCACACCACTTACCTTTCTGTATACATGTCATCATGTCTAACTTTTGTGCTCTAGTGGTCTTGATGTTGCTCCATGTCACACCACTTACCTTTCTCTGTACATGTCATCATGTCTAACTTTTGTGCTCTAGTGGTCTTGATGTTGCTCCATGTCACACCACTTACCTTTCTGTGTACATGTCATCATGTCTAACTTTTGTGCTCTAGTGGTCTTGATGTTGCTCCATGTCACACCACTTACCTTTCTCTGTACATGTCATTATGTCTAACTTTTGTGCTCTAGTGGTCTTGATGTTGCTCCATGTCACACCACTTACCTTTCCCTGTATTTGTCATCATGTCTAACTTTTGTGCTCTAGTGGTCTTGATGTTGCTCCATGTCACACCACTTACCTTTCTCTGTACAAGTCATCATGTCTAACTTTTGTGCTCTAGTGGTCTTGATGTTGCTCCATGTCACACCACTTACCTTTCTCTGTACATGTCATCATGTCTAACTTTTGTGCTCTAGTGGTCTTGATGTTGCTCCATGTCACACCACTTACCTTTCTCTGTACATGTCATCATGTCTAACTTTTGTGCTCTAGTGGTCTTGATGTTGCTCCATGTCACATCACTTACCTTTCTGTGTACATGTCATCATGTCTAACTTTTGTGCTCTAGTGGTCTTGATGTTGCTCCATGTCACACCACTTACCTTTCTGTGTACATGTCATCATGTCTAACTTTTGTGCTCTAGTGGTCTTGATGTTGCTCCATGTCACACCACTTACCTTTCTCTGTACATGTCATCATGTCTAACTTTTGTGCTCTAGTGGTCTTGATGTTGCTCCATGTCACACCACTTACCTTTCTGTGTACATGTCATCATGTCTAACTTTTGTGCTCTAGTGGTCTTGATGTTGCTCCATGTCACACCACTTACCTTTCTGTGTACAGGTCATCATGTCTAACTTTTGTGCTCTAGTGGTCTTGATGTTGCTCCATGTCACACCATTTGCCTTTCTGTGTACAGGTCATCATGTCTAACTTTTGTGCTCCAGTGATCTTGATGTTGCTCCATGTCACACCATTTACCTTTCTGTGTACAGGTCATCATGTCTAACTTTTGTGCTCTAGTGGTCTTGATGTTGCTCCATGTCACACCATTTACCTTTCTGTGTACAGGTCATCATGTCTAACTTTTGTGCTCTAGTGGTCTTGATGTTGCTCCATGTCACACCATTTACCTTTCTGTGTACAGGTCATCATGTCTAACTTTTGTGCTCTAATGGTCTTGATGTTGCTCCATGTCACACCACTTACCTTTCTGTGTACAGGTCATCATGTCTAACTTTGTGCTCTAGTGGTCTTGATGTTGCTCCATGTCACACCATTTACCTTCCTGTGTACTTGTTATGTCTAACTTTTGTGCTCTAGTGGTCTTGATGTTGCTCCATGTCACACCACTTACCTTTCTGTGTACAGGTCATCATGTCTAACGTTTGTGCTCTAGGGGTCTTGATGTTGCTCCATGTCACACCACTTACCTTTCTGTGTACATGTCATGTCTAACTTTTGTGCTCTAGTGGTCTTGATGTTGCTTCATGTCACACCACTTACCTTTCTCTGTACATGTCATCATGTCTAACTTTTGTGCTCTAGTGGTCTTGATGTTGCTCCATGTCACACCACTTATCTTTCTGTGTACATGTCATGTCTAACTTTTGTGCTCTAGTGGTCTTGGTGTTGCTCCATGTCACACCACTTACCTTTCTCTGTACATGTCATCATGTCTAAGTTTTGTGCTCTAGTGGTCTTGATGTTGCTCCATGTCACACCACTTACCTTTCTCTGTACATGTCATCATGTCTAACTTTTGTGCTCTAGTGGTCTTGATGTTGCTCCATGTCACATCACTTACCTTTCTGTGTACATGTCATCATGTCTAACTTTTGTGCTCTAGTGGTCTTGATGTTGCTCCATGTCACACCACTTACCTTTCTGTGTACATGTCATTATGTCTAACTTTTGTGCTCTAGTGGTCTTGATGTTGCTCCATGTCACACCACTTACCTTTCTCTGTACATGTCATGTCTAATTTTCGTGCTCTAGTGGTCTTGATGTTGCTCCATGTCACACCACTTACCTTTCTGTGTACAGGTCATCATGTCTAACTTTTGTGCTCTAGTGGTCTTGATGTTGCTCCATGTCACACCACTTACCTTTCTGTGTACATGTCATCATGTCTAACTTTTGTGCTCTAGTGGTCTTGATGTTGCTTCATGTCACACCACTTACCTTTCTCTGTACATGTCATCATGTCTAACTTTTGTGCTCTAGTGGTCTTGATGTTGCTCCATGTCACACCACTTATCTTTCTGTGTACATGTCATGTCTAACTTTTGTGCTCTAGTGGTCTTGGTGTTGCTCCATGTCACACCACTTACCTTTCTCTGTACATGTCATCATGTCTAAGTTTTGTGCTCTAGTGGTCTTGATGTTGCTCCATGTCACACCACTTACCTTTCTCTGTACATGTCATCATGTCTAACTTTTGTGCTCTAGTGGTCTTGATGTTGCTCCATGTCACATCACTTACCTTTCTGTGTACATGTCATCATGTCTAACTTTTGTGCTCTAGTGGTCTTGATGTTGCTCCATGTCACACCACTTACCTTTCTGTGTACATGTCATTATGTCTAACTTTTGTGCTCTAGTGGTCTTGATGTTGCTCCATGTCACACCACTTACCTTTCTCTGTACATGTCATGTCTAATTTTCGTGCTCTAGTGGTCTTGATGTTGCTCCATGTCACACCACTTACCTTTCTCTGTACATGTCATCATGTCTAACTTTTGTGCTCTAGTGGTCTTGATGTTGCTCCATGTCACACCACTTACCTTTCTGTGTACATGTCATCATGTCTAACTTTTGTGCTCTAGTGGTCTTGATGTTGCTCCATGTCACACCACTTACCTTTCTGTGTACATGTCATTATGTCTAACTTTTGTGCTCTAGTGGTCTTGATGTTGCTCCATGTCACACCACTTACCTTTTTATGTACATGTCATCATGTCTAACTTTCGTGCTTTATTTATGTTGTGTTGCTTTTATCAACAATGTATTGTGCTCATTTTGTCTTATTTTCCCCC
>JAVTVY010031437.1:0-127456 GCA_036873755.1 Hanleya hanleyi
GTAGCCTATAAAGCCAATTGCCCAATATAATTTGTGCTCAATCTTAATTACAACTGTGGTATTAAAAGAAAGTGAATGTAGATATGGTACATGCAGCAAGGCTATTAATCTGAGCCTGAAATATGCTATATAGAATATGTACTACATGTAGATGTATGCCAGTGATTGGTCGAGTGGTTAAGATCATGCAGTGCTGGTGATCAGGTACCTTATTTTGGTGGTTGTTGGTTAGATCCTGCATGGGGCCAGCCAAATGTTCAGCATTAGTATCTGTGCTATATTAAGAGAGTGTAATCCCAAAATAACGAAAATAATGTTATACGATCCCTTTCTAAATGAGAAAAAAAATATCTGCTCATCTTAGACTGCATTCAACCAAATCTGCATTTTCCATTCATTGAATACCAGACCTCTCAAGTTATAATTTTGCCAAGGGGTGAGATTTGAGTATATCTGCCCAGGAGATACGAGCCCCTCATTTTATTCAATTTTTCGCATTTTTGTTTCATAGCATCCTAACATTGTACATTTCACCCTTTACAGAGGTTATAAATGGATACTTTATAACCAAGTCCAGGAAAATTTTGAAATCATGGACTCTTTTTATGTAAACTGGAGCAATTTGGAATCCTTGGTTATTTTAGAAATAATTTCATGAAAATGCCCAGATGCGTGAGATTTTGATATAGCTGCATGAGAGCGTGAGAGAGATGCCAAATGAGTGAGTCTCACGCCGAATGCGTGAGGGTTGATAGGTCTGGAGTACCAATATACAGACTGAAACTGTCTGGCTTAGTGGTTGTTGCACCTTTTAGGTGCTACCGCATATATACACTACATTTGTAGTTGTATGTCTATTAGAACGAGTTGAGGCCCTTTTGGGGCATACGATAGGAGGACCCTTTATCAGCAGTGCTCTACCGTCTAATTGAGGCTCTGTTGTGCAAGTCAACCCAAAAACCTGTTTACTGCATTAGTAATTTTCACCCTCAAAAAGTAGTAGCATTGCTTTGGCTTGCTTGTTCACTGAATTCAGGATCCCCAATCAGCTTCTGGCTGCTGGAGAAAGATATTTTTTTGGTCAAATGATCCATTTTTATACGCCCGCCAAAAGGCGGACGCATTATGTGATGGCGATTTCCATCCGTCTGTCCGTTCCTCGTGTCCGGTCTATATCTGGGACAGTTTTCTATCCACAGTTCCAAGTTTTAGTGAGTGGATACCCTGCAAGACGGTACATCTTCGGAAAATTTATGACCTATCCCAGGTTCTTAGCGTGACATGTACTTGATCAGGTCAGGGCATTTACATTATTTCTGTTCTTCATTCACTACATTATAGTACTGTTCACACGCCCTATGATATGTACTTTTGTTGCTAACATTATGCAAGTTTTGTTGTTAAAAAAATAAAACTGAACGTTGAACTTGTAGGCCTACTCGTTTGAAGCAGCAGACATTTAATTTAGTTGACCTAGATTCTGCATTGAAGATCAACCATTGAAACGCGGAAAACAACGAACTACGTCAATTATACCGTATTTTCGCCTGCATGTTGTCTGATCGTACTATTCTTGTTTATCTGATGATGCTAAACAATAATGATCTTGTGAACTTTGGGAAAGGTCATAAATTTTCTGAAGATGTACCATTTTGCGGATACCCTACGGGGAGATGATGTGTCGCGTACCAAAATGAAGGTCGAGGTCAGAGGTCAAAGGTCATTGGCCTGAAAAACAGGAAATCATTGGAGTGTTCATGTCCGGTGTATATCTGTGAATGTTTTCTATCCACAGTTGCAATTTTTTGTGAGTGGATACGCTAGGTGGAGACGATGTGTCACGTACCAAAATTGAGGTCGAGGTCAGAGGTCAAGGTCACTTGCCTAAAATCAGGAAATCATTGATCATTGACAGTTTTCCATCTACAGTTCTAATTTTTGATGAGTGCATGCCCTATGAGGGAACGATGTGTTGCATACCGAATGTAGGTCGAGGTCAGAGGTCAAAGGTCAGTGTGACCGAAAAATCAGGAAATCATTAAAAATTTCTAATTTTTTGTGAGTGGATTCAATAGGGGGTAATGAAATGTCGCATACAAACAATTAGGTAAAGGTCGAAGGTCAAAGGTCACTGTGACCCCAAAATCCTTAAATTATTAAAATAACATTTTTTTGTGTCAGTAGGTACATTAGGGGGACACGATGTGTCACCTACCAAAATGTAGGTTAAGGTCAAAAGTCAAGGTCACTGTGACATCAAAATTGTGAAATTGTTAAAAATCATGATTTTTTTAGTCCACTGAGAAATTACGGGAAGCCGTTTTGTCATGTACCAAAAATTAGATCCAGTTCAATAGTCCAGATCACTGTTACTCCAGAAGCAAGATCAAAGGTCAGTGTGACTGAAAAATCAGGAAATCATTAAAAATTGCTATTTTTGTGACTGGATTCAATAGGGGGAAATGAAGTGCTGCATACCAAAAATTAGGTCAAGGTCAAAGGTCACTGTGACCCCAAAATCAGGAAATTATTAAAAATAACATTTTTTGTTTCAGTAGATACATTAGGGAGACACGATGTGTCACATACCAAAATGTAGGTCAAGGTGAAAGGTCAAGGTCACTGTGACCCCAAAATCGTGAAATTGTTAAGAATCATGATTTTTTTTTGTCCATTGATAAATTACGGGGTCACGGTTCGTCATGTATCAAAATTTAGGTCAAGGTCAATAGTCAAGGTCACTGTGACCCCAGAATCAAGAAATCTTTAAAAAAAAAAATTGTTGGTGTCAGTAGATAAATTATGGAGACATGATGTGTCACGTACCAAAATGTAGGTCAAGGTCGAACGTCAAAGTCACTGTGGCCCCCAAAATCATGAAATTAATAAAAATCATGATTTTTTGTGTCCATTGATACATTGAGGGAAGACGAAGTGTCGTGTATCAAAATTTAGGTCAAGGTCACTGACCCCAAAATCAGGAAATCATTGAAAATAACTTTTTTTCTGCTAGTAGATACATTAGAGGGACATGTGTTACATACCAAAATGTGGGTCAAAGGTTAAGGTCACTGTGACCCCAACATCAAGGAATCATTAAAAGTAACATTTTCATATGCCTGTCGAAGATGAGGTCGTGTAAATTATGCGATGTTGCGTTCTGTCCATTCATCCATTAACATTTGTTGTCTCTAGTTTCAAGGTATGGATTGGTACCAAACTTTGAGTATACCTTACTCGCATGGCAAAGAGTAGCCATACATTTTGAGATCAATTTGTCAAAGGTCAAGGTCACAGATCCCCAAAACTGAATCAAGTTTAGCTGACTATATGTGTTAGGTTGGAATATTCAGAGTTCTCTCCCTACATGTATATGGCATTTGTTCTGTGGAGTTGTCTTCCATGTTTGAAACAGCTACATTTAGTTAAACTGTTGTGAAATAAAAACCATACATTTATTAATTTAACGGGGAGAGGGGTCCTTTATAAGCTTCATACCTGTTTATTAACTCAAGAACAAAGGTTTACTTCATCACTTTCTTCAACCTTGATGAAAAATTCTCTCGCCTGAAAGGAATCCATTTGCAGGAAAACTACTATTTTCTTGTGTTTGACTACTGTTGATTTCAGTGTGGGATATGTGAGCTGTCGGCTCTTGTTTCAAGGTCAACTAGTTACCAAGAGTTAAGCCCATTTTAATTTATCATTCAATATAAGATGTGATATATGTTACATTCTCAGAGGCACAAAATCGTAGACCTTTCTCTGGATTGCTAGCTACCAAATGGAATCAAGGCCAATAAACAACCTTGCAATTTGGACCAATGTAATTCCATATATACGGGCGTATGTATTGAAGCCCCTTGGGCTCTTGTTAACTTTTGTCCCAGTCCTGTGGGCTATTTCAAGCCAATTTTGCATTGTCTTGGAAAGGTGCGAAAATAAAGCCCCAGCATTTCCATTCAGTGAAATATGATATATGGTAATTCCACTAATTTGGCTGCCCAAACCTAACTGGATAATGGTTGATATTTTATCTGCAAATATCTGCTGTCATTTTCCCCATCCTAATAAAATGAAAACACTGTATTTTCAAGAGACCTCTTGAACAATAATTGGAAAATCAGCGAAGATCTTCCTGCTGTGCTGTGCTATTCTGTGCCCAATGTGCATGTATTTGGTCAAAATTGCTGGCAGAAATAATTGCAGGAGGTTAAAGAAGGCAATAATCCTAAGCTGAATTTCACCCAGGCAGCACCTACATGTAGCCAATACCGGTATTTAAAAGGTAATAAAATGTGTGTCCTGCTGAGACAAATTTCTCTAAGAGTGGTCAAGTGTCAACAAACTGATAGCTTAAGACCCTGTTGGCTGGCTGGCTAACAGATTTCAAGCCACTTCATACACCCATTACAGCCTGGACTAGATATTAATCAGTGGACCAAGTAGGTCAAGTATCTGTTTACTCAAATCCCACACTCATATCTCAGGATACTGCCCTCTTACAAATGCCCTCATATCCCCTCTTTGAATCATCATGGCATATGTATAATACTGTTTTACCTGTATTGTAGGCCTATATGAAGTATAATTAGGGTCTAATGCAGTCAGAAAATTAGAAACTGGTGTAAAATATAAATGCGGCACATTTTGATATATGATCTATCTATGTACGAACTGAGTTCAATCAGTGGAATACATCTGATTTTATGGAATGGCCATGACAAATAATAGGAAAGTGGCAACTCTTTTGGAGTTTAAATAGGGAATATATCGTACATGTAGTTACTGTATTAATGGTGTACGTATGAATTATTTACTCTTCTCCAAAGTTTCTAGTAGGCATGTGTTGCCTGACAATGAACAATGTTAAATTATTTTAACACATCAGTTGTGAGTTTCTATTTTTCAAGCATTTTTGAACAATTAAAATGAAAGCTGTTGGCATTTTCGCTCTGCCTTTTTAACTGGTAGTTTTGGTTGAGCTAGTACTCAATTAACTTGAACAGAGGTTGATTCCTGGTGGCATATCATTATGATGGTCTTGACAATTCCATGCTTATATGGAGCATCAAAGACCAAAGCAGTCGTTTTAGACATTTCCTCTGAATAGTAACATTTTTCAATTATTTCCCAAGTATATTTAAAAGAGCAGTCCCACTTCAAAGCCTTAGGCTCAAGTTTGTACAGAAAATGTATGTCTGTAGATATTACATGTACTTACCATAGAGGTCATTAGAGAACCCTTTTCCAAGAAAGTGGAAAATTGATGAGAGTTATACATGTATGATCACCTGTGTATGCTAATAAAGTATCAGCAATATTATGGTAATCTATTTTTTCAATCATACAATGATACATGTACATGTGTATGCTGTTATTTCAATTGTTTAGAATTTAAATTTAAGTGTGACAGACAGAACAAATCGTTATGGTGGAATCGAAATTCTCATTTCATCTATCACAAATTGCTATCTAACCTAGATTTTAAGGCAAAATTTCAAAGACCAATAGATTCAATGGAATCCAAATCAACCAAGCACTGATTAACGATTGCTAAAGTTTTAATATTCGGTTAAGGTCACTGACATATCAAACCACTGATTTCCCTGCAGTAACTTAAGAGGCGTTTATTCATCATGAATTCAAATGGCAAAGAATCTTCTTCAGGCTGTTTTCCTGGAATCTTTTCTCCTATTCAGAGCTGAAATAATATCCACTCACCAAGTTTGAAGACTACATGTATCAGTCCAATAGGTCCATATACCGGACACGAAAATGACAGTTCGCACAAAATGAAATCACAATTTGGTTGCCATGGCAACTGCAGTATTGGATCAATGTGGTAAATGACACATCGTCTCCTCAATATGTATCCACCCACCAAATATTAAAACTGGAAATAAAAGCCTAAAACCTTGAAAATAGAGGGGGCGGGGTATTCAAACCCCGGAAATATATTGGGCGGTGGGTCTTCATTACCCTGGAATATATGGGGGGGTCTTCATTACCCTGAAATATATTGGGGGGGTCTCCATCACCCTCAAATATATTGGGGGGGTATTTATAACCCTGAAATATATTGGAGGGGGGGTGTATTTTTAAAAACCATCCACCGGGTACTTTTAAAAGGATTCATTTGATTTCATGGGCGGAGTGGATGGTTTAGTTATTTGGGGGGGGGGATGTCTATGTGAAATGTATTGGGGGGTCAAAAAGAGTTGTTATTATTAGTGAGGGGGGTGTGGACTACAATTTTATTATGGGGGGAGGGTATTCTTTGCCTCAGAAATATATTAGGGGGGAGGGGGGTCGGTCAAAAAAAAAGAATTTACCCGGGGGGTACATTTAGAAAACCATCCACAGGGGGGGTGCGTTTTAAAATTGCAATGGCCCAATACTTTGCAGATGAATAAGATCAAATACTTAACATCTTTGGAAACAATTCATCAGGTTTTTCAATATCCGTTTCGGCTACATTTGCACCTCATTTTGAAATACAATAGATCAATAATGAACCTCGAATGAATCAATAATTGCATATGAAACTATCTCAATATTTTGGATAAATTTGATTTGTTATCCTCAAGAGAATGTGTACGTCTGCTATGCCCTCTTGTATCAATTTATCAAAATCGACACATTAACGGAAGCTATGCCAAGACGTGTGGAATGTCACCTTGGTAATGATTATGATACCTAATAGATTACTGTCTAGACAGCGGGATACAGTAGCTCAGGATGAGGAAGCAGAGACAGCGGATTTCATTTATAAGGGTGGATTATTGTTCAATCTGGTGATGGACCATGTCCGCGATGGATAGCTATCATCCACAGACAGGTGAAGATATGGCCATGCTAAGTCGACAATAATCGAGCGGTGAATGCAGATTAATGACCATGTTTGCCATTTTCAGCAATGAGACTGTTGTGGCGTAGAATGAATTAATCAAGTTTTTATGTAATGGTGGAGCGTGTAAAATGTAGACTTCTAATGAAAGCAGCCACTGAAGGCGGCATAATATATTAAAGCTGTATCCAAAGATTGTTGATGATGTATGCTGATCTAGTTGTATCAATTTTCATGGGCAAGACTTAACCGTGGCATTGCTGTTTATGTGATATTCCGTGGATCGACATTCATGCCTACATCCATTCTTCCATATTCGTTCAAAAACATCTCTCCAATTATCGGAAGGCCTTCGACGTTCGACAGTTAGCACCAATTCTGAACCGGCTGCAAATTTATCAGCCAGCCTGAATAAATAAATGCAAGGTTCCCGGTAAATTGGCCCAGAGACTTTTTTGCAAATTTGGTCAGCTTTGATTGTTCAATGAATTTGAAGCTTAATATGAATGCTGAAATTGTTCGAGCAGATGTTACAGTTTCTATGTTCACTGCTTCGTTTATAGTTCATGCATGGAGAAATTCTGAATGGAAAATTATTCTGACAGATGGCAGCTGAAAAAGTTCGCTCAAAAATAAACCGTGCCTTGAGTGTCATTAGCATGCTAAATGCGAATGCATAGTGGGTATTCTGCTATTTGCTCAACAGCAACTTTATACATTTAAAGATCACGCTTGTTGTTAATGTAGACATTGTAGTTGCCGGAGATGGATTTAAGTGTCTAGCATAAAGTTGAATCCTGTCTTACTTAGCTAGATTACAGTCTAGACCGGACCAATGGTCAGACGTTATCTAAAGGGGGTAGTCCATAGTTGCGGATTTTTGGTCCCCCTCAAAATCTTTGAAATTAATATTCCACCAGGTTTGACCCCATGAGAATTTTGATTGGCTTATTGTTTATTAATATTTGTAATATCATTCAGTTGACTGGTTGATTTGCTTCAAATCAGTACATGGTATTTTGCCAGTTAGACTGGCCCATGCTTTTCTATGTAGATGGAAGTGCGAAAGTGTGGCTGTAAATTGGGGCCTTTTTCAGCTTGCGAGCACATGGTATAATTTGCAGTGGGAAAATGAGTTTGAAAACGGCGTGGTCGACACCCTATTTTCTTTGCCAATTTGTGTTGATCCTTCGACTGGGCAGTGTCGGTGAGTTTCAGAACAATCGATTGTCAAGTTTTTTCTGTGATGGGGAGAGAATATGGCCTATTTCGGACCAAATTTAGAGGATTTTCCTGAAGTTTGGGCCATGTTCAGTAGGGGTTATGGGGACCCCGATTTCAGTCAGCTATGCTTACATCTGTCTCAGCTTCATGGCAAGAGCCTACTCTTTCAGAAAATATGTAGTTCTATGGGGGTTCTCTCAAAACACGGTTGCTGTTTAGCATATAATGAACCAGCCTACTGTTTAATTTCAGATGCCTTGGCTCTTCTATAGACTGCACCCTATATGGCCAGATGGTTTCCACATCCTCTGCCTTTTACAGCCTCCTATCTTTGGCATGTAAATATTGTCAGCGAAATATATAAACCGCATGATACGTTTATTCACAAATAGGTATAGCATTATTATCCATTTTCGATGCAGGTAGCAATGAAATCCCTGTTAATTGCTATATCAATAAACCAGTTCATGCACATGTAGCACTTGTTTCCGAATTAAAGGCAGAATGGTAAAAATCACCTTCCCTTTTCAGCAGAGTACCACATTTAGCTTATGGTGACACTATAAAGCCTGTGTATTCCACTTAGTAAGCGGACCAGTTTGCTATGAAAGAAACGTACAGTACAATCCGAGGTTATCCTTATACTACCTGCGTGGTCAGATATCTTCAAATTTGATTTGCATGTAGAGATTCTCTGTGAACGAGGACAGGCTTAAGGATGACAACTTCCCTAGTTATTGTTCATCTGACACAAAGCATACAGATCTATATTATGGAGGCTAAAGGATGACGGCTTTTCGCCGATCTCGAGATTACGGGCTTAGAAATTAGCGATATGAACGTTGGCTACCAATCAGATTGCTTAGTAGGAACAGAACCATACTTTAAATATCGCAGGATCGAACCCGGATATTGTCTGTTGGTTGGACCACTCTTGTGTAATGAATGTCAAACATTATTAAACTTTGTTATCAATAGCATTCCCCTCTTGGTCACCCATATTCAAAGTTTTGGGGTTGTAAGCATTTCTACAGAATATGTCTCCTTCTGACGAATGTTTTCCTACAATGAGCGAATTCTGTACTTTGACATATAACCTTATCTGATGAGCTTGTCTAGTACTGTAACAGACCGGTCGATTTCTGCTTACAGATGCCATAGAGCACTATGCCTACTGGCTTTGTAATCATGATCAATGCGCAATTATGGGTTATGATACTATAATCGCTATAGTACATCTTGGGGAAGAGTACGTGCGCAATTATATCGAGATTTACGGCATCGGAGCACGATCGTTACTACCACAATAACTGGTAAAGTTAATTAGAAAGGAGGAACATTGTCGAGACCAGTGACTCGCACTATTGGCTAGAATCTCACTACTTCCTGGTGGGTGGAAGATATAAGCTGTAGTAGAATATGCATGCGGCCTTATTTCAGCAGATCGTGAGTATTTATCTTTCGGAATAGGAACAACATCAACGTGAGGCAGGTTCAATGTTGGATATGAGTCACGAATTGTCAAACAGCAACCAAAATACAACCATTAACATGAGATGCATTTATTGCCTGATGAGAAAATAACCGATCGAACATAATTGAACACAGTAATATTGTCACACATCAGCCATATACAAGTCACCCCATCAATTACATTTCATGATAGATACATCAGAATGATTGATCAGTTACATATCTTATTTCAAATGTAAAGTTTAGAAACATAAATACATTTGAGCATACATTAGTTATACGTGACATAACCAGCAAATAGTTACAACCAAAATATTAAGAAATATAGTGAACAGACGTACGCTTGAAATTAATAATTAAGCACTATTCACAATATGAATTCATCTTCATATCTGTTACTGCATATTATCATGTGAGCTCCGCGGATGCGGGAACGAGACACAAACAATAACAAAAATAATCTCGACAAAACTGTACATCTTTATATATAAACATACCCGCCAAGCCGCAGGCCCTCCAAAAAATAAACCAGTGACCACAATTGTAAAATTATTTTTACGGACTGATAAGTCTTCTTTCCTCTGACACGTACAGATCCCACAAGATGAAAAGACACCAATGTACTAAGGCCGTCGCCCCACTGGATAGCTTAAACACTTGTGTAAGACCGTACTGCCAGAGGAAAAACAGACAAACGTATCACAGATGACGAATTACCCCGATGAAAAAAGCTCTTAAGCATTTAGTCCCCTTGCGGTTTAGGTGCAGGCCATCTTTAGGCGAAAATAGTGCAGATATAGGCTTCCCCTGATGAAGAAATGGCCTATAAGACCTTAGGAACTGAAGATGCCTTGCTTGACATAACAAATTTAACTCTCCGTTGAGCTTAATTAGCTCCAAGCCTCGCGACGGGAAATCTATTGGTCGTGGGAGAATACTAGACACCACTAGGGTGACTGGCCAGCGACTCTGAATGTAGTCCAACAATTCAGAAAATGTTCTTAATATCTGAGGTATGCTGCTACGCTCCAAGTCATTAGTACCCATGTGAATGATCACATGACTTAAGCCATCTAGGGCTATTCGCCTGGACTGTAATTTGTAAAGCAAGCGAGCAACAGTGCATCCGGGGAATGCCAGTACTTGTGTACACGAAATCTCATCCACATATTTAGCAATTGAGTCAGATATGATGGCCACTTTCCGGTGGTGTGCTGTAACATAAGAAGAAATTGTTATTAGCCTAGCTCCTCAATCTGAATAAGGCTCCTCATCTGCCATGAGACACGTGTTCTATCTTCCAATGAGAAATCTAAATATTTGAGGTAGGCATCGCTTTGCCAATCTCCGGCTAGTTTAATCAACTCGCCTGGCACCTGCGATTGAAATGCCCACGATGTGCCACCACGTCGAAAACTATGAGTCGAGTAGCGATCAGGATTACGCCCAGTTTTCGCAATTAAGATTTTCAGAAACTTTTGCACCACGGGGTATGTAATAGGACGTGTAATGCCTTTCCTAACTATACGAGAGAAGGCTGGCATATTCTCATCTGTGGTAGGTACCTTTTCCAGCATGTTCTTATAAGCTTTCAGTGGACACAACACCGAGTTTGATATGGCTAGCATCGGGAATCGCAATTCTCTTTCCCCATATTGTATCGTTTTTGACCATTTGATGATCAGTAAGCCCCCTTCACCTGATATAATGTTACCCCTAATTAATTGCTTGGTCGGATCAAAAGAGGCTTCGCTGTTAGGAATCAAATTAGATTTTCTGCACATTAAAAAGAATGTCAATAAGAACAGAGACCAGAGAGATGATTGCAGTGGGTCGAGGGGTTTTAAGAGAGGTATGAATTTCCTTAATATTTGTGGTGTCATCGGAAGAGCTTGTTTTGGGCAAATTATGTGGGTTCAAACTTGCTACCTTTGAGCTGTAAATTTAGGAGGAAATTATCTTCTGGAAACACAATATCTAATACCAAGTGCAATTTTTTAACACCACTGATATAGTTTCTGATACTTGCCGTACTCTTAAATGATCTGCTTAAGAACTGAGCATATGAACAGAGGATCTGATTTGTAGTAGGCAATGAGTTAATTCCAAAATAACTGCAAAATAAAAACTATGCTTTCCATTGAATCTTCATGTTCTTGGTTGTTCCCTCGGCATAAGCATGTTTTCGGGTCACTTTAGATTCAACTGTGAGAGAAAGAGAAAAGACTCGATTGCAAGAAGATATCTCTCCAACTTCCACCTACTGTTAACTCCCGAAAGCGGGATTTGAAGAAATCACTCATTGCCCATCTTGACAATAAATCTGGGAGTCTATTATCCACCCCAGCTATATGTGTCGCTCTGATCTCAAACTCTCCCTGAGAAGCCAGCCAACAAATTTCGCGTAAACATGCCTGCAAAAATTCATTCTTACTTCGACCGGAGTTCAATACAATCACTGACACTTGATTGTCGCAATTTATGACGATGCGTTTCCCACGAAAATTCCCTCCCCAGAGTTTTAGACTGACAATTATCGTTAACATTTCGAGCTCATTTATCCCCAGCTTGAGCTTTTGGATGAATCCAGGGAATTCCCCATGAAAATATTCAGATCCACACACTCCACCACATCCAGTTAAACATGCATCAGTTGCAAAGATTTGGTCAGGCTGAGACCATTCTTCCCAAGCCATCATGGAAACTCCATTGAAGACTGGCAAAAACAGATGCCACCAGATTAGGTCTTTCCTGACGTAAGCTGGGATGGCAACCAGTGTTAATTCATTTTGAAAGGTTTTCAGCCATTGAAGAAGTCTGGAGACGAACACCCTACCTGGTCGCACACAAATAGAAACAAAGTGTAACTTGCCCAATAATGATCTTAATTGCTTTAACGTAGCTTTTTGGCGATTCAGCCAGGAGTTGACCAATTTCAAGATGTCCTTGACCCTCTTACTGTCAATTGACAGAGTCAATGCAACACTATTGAACAATATCCCTAGGAATGGCATCTCCGTCGCTGGAGACCACGCTTTATCGACAGCCTTCCTGCGACACACGGTGATTCTGCACTGGCTAGATCGTCAATATAGTTGACGAGTTCGTAACCTTGACGTTGAAACATGTGTCCAACTGCGGATTTGACTCGCTGACATATTTGAGCCGATGATCTGGAGCCCATAGCTAAAACCCTATCGAAATATAAATGATCTTCCCATGTGAAACCCAGAAGGTGGACGTCACCCGGATCAATGGGGATTTGTCTGTAGGCCCGTTTAAGATCCCTTTTGAACATAATCGACCCCCGACCCTTCTTTTTGATTATTTCCACTAAGTTGTCAATGCTAGGATAGTGTAAGTCTATCCGTTCATCTAAATAAAACTCCTTGGAGATTCCGTCATTGACAGAATGGCCCCTGGGGAAGCTCAGGTCCAAAATTACCCTACGGTCATGTTCCCCCTTTGGAACACTGTTTAATGGGGAGATCATTATTTTGGTGTTAAAAGGGTTGTCTTTCAAAGGGCCCAAAATGGCCTTGTGACCTAACTCTGTATTCAGGTATTTGTTAATGGCCTGATGGAAGTTTGTCGCACCATTGTGGTTAATAGTAGTCTTAGGACAATCTCTCGACACCTCTCCCTCATGACCAATAGGGAAACCAAATTCCAATAATTCACAAATTTTCTTATCACTATATGCCTCTAATTCCTCTCTCCAAAATGGAATATTGAGTTTGGACATGACTGGGATTCTACATCCAAGATAATTGTACATACCAGAGTTTTCAACCTCATTATGTGCAGTAATAGCCGCCATTATCCAGCTATTATTAGATTTGGGGACCTTGTGTGTGTCTAAGTGGATGTCATTAATCAATATGTCTCTATTTTTGTGACAAAAGGATTTCATGTTAGGCAATGATGACCTCACAATGTCTGTATGACCCAATGCATGACAAGATGAAATATCATTTGTGAGTTGAGGTAATGACGCCTCCCTTCCTACCCTAGACCCCCCGTCTATTCCGGTGTCGGTACCAAAATTGTCACCGTTGACAGGACTTTCAGGCTTTGCACTATGGGAAGGACATTGTGCTGCAAAGGAGGATTTTATGTAGGCAGGTATAAAAATATCACTCAATGGGTCGAGGTCCGAGACGGCAGCTAGTCATTTACTGTCCCCCCGTTTATGATGTGGGCATACCGATGCACTCTCAGAATGCTCACGTTTAGTTTTATCTTTTTGCCAGCAGGTGGCGCAGATATGTACAACTTGACGTACTTGACCCCTAATAGTTGCTGAGTGGGGTGCGGACTCGTGACACTTGTTCCTTTGATATAGGGAGCAAAACCAAATTTGGTCCTCTTTGCCTTTGGATTTTGCTAAGGTACCAGTATCCCTGTTTCTGAAGGTGCCAGCACCCCCTTCCCTCTTTATGTGCTTGGCTAGCAAAGGAATCTCTAATCTAGCTGGATCGTCATTCCATGTTTTTAGACCGAGCTCTATTTGCCGGATCCAAGCTGCATACCAATTTAAAAGGGCACTCCATTCGTAAATACTTTGATAATAAACTATTTTCTTTAGAAAGGAAAGCCTACCATTTCTTTCGATTTTCGAAATGTTGCCACTGGATATGATTTCTAGTTCCCCTGCAACTAATATCTGGAAAGTTAAATCCCGAAAACCAATTTTTTTACCCACATATTCATACTGCAGCATGGAATGCGCATATGTCATAGGGAATCTGACTTTATCAGAGGACCTAGCCTCAATTCCAGACTTACATTTTTTCTTTTTTCTTTTGCGTTTGATGGAATGCCTACTGTCTGATGACCCCGAAGAGTCACTACTAGTACTACATGTACTAGTGTCATTGTCATTGTCCCTTATACCTAACTTCGACATTTGTCTGTCAACCTTCTCATTTAAAGCTGACATAGATCTTAAGTCCTTGAGGTCACAGTTTTTAAGTTCTTGAGGGGTCATATCCTGCAGGATATTCTCAGATTCCTGAATTTCTTGCTTCAACATGTTTTTTGGCCTCTTTCTCCTGTTTCCTGATTCGCCTGGCTTCTGATGCTACCTTTCTTATGTTTTCTTCCAACATCTTCTGGAGGTGAAACATCTCATCATCGCTGTCCGAATCAGATGGAGGGAGCTCATATTCATACGCTGGAGTGCTACGATTCCCTTGCGTTGTACCAAGCAGGTTCCGCTGTACCAGTACTGGATCTTCTTGGGATGTGTCCTTTGGGCGTGCGCCGCTATGCTCATTGCTCTCTTTGGCAGCTTTTTCTGCCATAGCGGATGGTAAACCGAATAAATGTAATGTTCGGTAATTCAGATTTTTCCGTTGGCGCTGAGGGCGAGTTGCCATTAACTGGCACACTTAAAACATCTATGTCAATAGACAGTCCACAGTTACGAAAGGAAACCACTGCTATCAAGTAAACCACAACTTGATGGGGCAAAACACCAGATATGTCCGATCACAGTAGGTTAAATTAAGTTCAAAAAGGCACAACCAGGCATCAACTATGTTCCGGAATCACTGCTCCAGGAAATCAAATCATCCAGACCACAAAATGTTAAAACAAGCTTCAAATTAGGTTCAATGTTCAAGAATCCAATCTAAATAAAATTAGATCGTAGAAATTCTTACTCAACTGTCCGAATGGTTACTTTCTCAAAATATGATTGCTTATAGTGCCAGGGCTTTCTTTTAAAGGCATTTCCAGCTTGTACCAGCTGAGCTGAGTTACAGCTCACCTGGTATATTGCCCAGTCACAATTCCCGCCGTACTTAACACCTGAACAAAATTCATTAAGAAAGGAGACTTTGTTCAAGCCCTTTCCAACTTATATTAACTGAGCTGAATCATAGCTCACCTGTTATCTTGATCAGTTACAATTCCCGCGGAATCAACACCTGAGTAAATTTCAGTTCACCTGTATACCTCTATCAGATAACAGACTTCTCAGTATGAAATTAACTCAGAATACAGTTCACTGCTTGCCAATTAATTGATTTGAGTGTTTACCCAAAACAACACAATGGCACAATTGACTGGTTCAAAATGAGGCCATTATTTGTACCAGTGAACAAACATAATAACATTTTCCCACAGGAAAGCGATCTGTATATTTTGGGAAGCTATACGCGGTGTTTATACAATCTCACTTTTTGAATCAATATAGCAAAATATGGATCAGGAATAGCCGGGATGCTGAATTGCAGCAGCGAATTTTTCTCGGGGTTTCCGCTTAACCCGGAACTGGAGGTGGGGGGGGGGAGGCTAGCTACTTCAAGATCATTCATGGTGGTCATATGAACAGGCGCAATCAAACCGATACTGAGATACATCATTCTCTAGATAACGACTTCACAACGAAAAGCATACGGATTAAGAATACTGATCAGCGATACTGATTTGATATTTTAGGAACATCATATCTTGCCGACATCATCCAAAACTGTTAAATGCTTCTGTCTTGGGAGAAACTGGCTTATGTTTATGTATATTATGAATGTTGCTTATCTTTTTTTTTTGCATTTTTTATTCGGTTTCAATGCTGCTATATGGAGTATGGAATATGGAAGTCTTTGAATTATGGATGCAGAAATTCTTGAATATTGAATCGCAGTCTAGACGCTTGTAACTTGATTTTGCTATAACTCATTAAATGATTTTTTTTAATATTTCGTTTTAACCTATATTTGCAATTCATCTTAAAGTGCCAGTACATATGCTATCTTATTTTATAAAGAATCATTTATACCAGATTCATTCAATTATCTCACACCAAATAAGGCGTTGATCTGTACGAGCTCGAGAGAGTTGCCATCAGAGTTTTTTTCTGACTCCGCCCTCCAGCAGCGCGTGAATTGTCAGCCAAGACAAGAGTTCTGTCGATTGATTCTGATGAATTCTGAGAATTTTCCATTGCTCAAGATAAGATATGCACTCTTTGAGAATTTCTGTCGAGTTGCCAAGCAATCTGTAGTCTCATATTTCAACAAACAGGTAGCTAAAGCCTGGTGAACAGCGGAATTATGTATAGATGACCGATGTAGTCATTGCAATGTTACGATTACAGCACGTGCGCCATTCATAAATTTACTACGATTGTTACACCCTCCCAGACACAGCGCAACGGCAAGGATCATGTGAAACGATTAACATCTGAAAGCTTTTCGAGTCGTAAATTTAAGAGAAAAACTGAAATGCAGTAAATAATCTATTGAAAGTCAAAAGTCGCGAGTAATTCTCTTCTAAAGCCATTAACCATGAAGCAAATGGTGCGTTAACCTATACACCCTTTCCATGTCGTATTTCGAGTAGGTTCATTTTGGAATATAGTCATGAGAGAAAGGGTAATATATCGTTCAATATCGCCCATGACAGAAATCTTCCTATGCTTTCAATGCTAAAGAACAGGCAGACGATTTAGAATAAAGAAATAGAATGCCACAAGATTTCATGGTACACTTATTTTACCTCCAGCTCACCTCCCCAAATTAGCGATATCACACCAATATAATACGTACAGCTCAATTTATCAAATCGATAGATATTTCATGGAACTGGATCGTTCATTAACAGAACAACTTTTTCATCGGTTCTATGCATCTTTATCGACCAAATTATTTCGCTCCAGAGATCCACTACATTGATCAAATGAAGCTGACGGCGTCTGACATAGATAGCGGCAATGTCGGTCTAAGTTTCAGACCTCATTCAACATTTCTTTTGTTGCTATTCCCACCATACCCGAACAGCAGATTCGAGATTTCCAGATCCGTGTCTAACGCTGCAATCAAACGCTCTAGGCACACCACCCATTCTATAACTGACGAGGTATACAATTTTTAAATTAGGTCTTCCCCAGAAATAACACTGTGAATTAGGGATCTGTAGAACACAAGTAAATTTCCCGAACGTCGCTTCAGCCGTCTTGTTCGACATTGCCGGAGCAGTTATTGTCTGCTTTTATGGTTCTAAATCCACAATAAATTGACTATTCAGAGAATTCATAGACAGTCCTCTCTATGTTCTTACGATGGATGTGTCAGACGCGTCCAGCAGGAACTTCTGGAAGAGCAGGTGTGGCATGAAGGAGCATTCCTGGTGAAATATTGGTCGAATAATTAAATAAAATATCCGAACGAATTTTTTATAAGACACCTGAAGTTTTGGAGAACAGCGATGTATTCTATTTTTAATCTTATTAAATTAGGTTGTAATCAACGTTTTCCCCTAAACATTGTTCTCGAACTGTTCATCATGATGTCTCGCTTGCATCGAGGCGGGAAACTTGTACCCGCCACTCTCTTAACCCTACCTGACCTGGGGGGGGGTCCGAAATGGCCCCCCTACCAAACTTTCTGCGCTATCTCCGGAACGACAAAAAATTGAGAGCTGATGCTCCGTGACTTTTTAGAATATTATATTAGGGTCATTTTGAGCCTATTTGCATGACCCCACGAGGAGAGGATCTTGGGTAAATTCAAGATGGCGGCCATCTGCGGTCCCAGAAAAGTGATGTTTTTGTCATATTTCTTCAAAATTTCTGTTTTTCTGCGATGAAAACTGGGCAAAAACTATTTTATTTGACATCACATTAATATTTACTAATTTATCATGCTGTTTTGCGGAGAAATTGCATAAATAAAAAATTCGGAAAATCTGACCGAAAAATCGACCAAAAAATGCCGTTTTTGAAGATGACGTCACTGTTACGTCATCGAAGCGGCCATCTTGATTTTTTCTTACATTTTCTGGTAGAACTTGACCCAAGGGTATAGTGTGGTAAGTTTCAGCCCCCTAGCTCAAGGGGTAAGAAAAATAATTAGGGTGGGGGCCATTTTCCCAGGCCACGACAGGTCCCAAAAAGCCCAGGCCAGATAGGGTTAAAATAGCTAGGTTGTGCTTCTGTAAATTTTATGCCCCGTTGAATAATTTATGCCCCGTTATACAATTATGTTATTGTTGAATATTGTTATCGCCCTCGACACCGATGAAAAGAAGTCCATGGCCTTTCGGATTCATCGAGGTTTTATAAATAAAGTGCATTATTATTAATTTCCTACCAAAGGCATCATTATTCAATTATCGAGGTTGCAATTCTCTGTGAACAACGACTGCCTATTGTATGATGATGTGTTTGATGTCTGATGCTCTCGGAATGTGATACTTTCCTTGTATTCTTGATTGTGTATCTGAAATGACATTTCGCCTAACATTTTAATATACGCGCATATGATATTACAAAGCAAAGTTTCTTTCCGGCAAGGGCACGGATTTTCAGATGCACAAAATGCTGGATGTTCAGTGCATTGGGTGTTATATATTTCACAGTAAATCTTGGTTTTTTATCCGCTCTTTAACATAAGTCAGCACTATGTGCACACTATTTGAAACGTTTCCTTGTCACATTATATTTGGAACACGCCTTTCAGGGAAGATCTGAGTAAATAATTATAAACAGAAGAAGTGGCGATTACAGATGGAAACCGTATTATCATTGCGTGTACAATGTTAGAATGGGTAACCAGACGAGGACTAATAAGTTACTAGGCTACTTAATTCCTTCTAATTGCTGATTTATACAGTCACATACACTTAGTTTCAGCGAATGGACTAACTGCACGCACTAGACAATATGCGTTTTATTCGATCCAATCATGAAACTATCAGGTATGTTTGAAAACAGATTCACAAATATAGCGAACGATGAAATAAAGCAATACTCCTCAAAGCAAGCTCGTTGTTGAATTTGCTAGAGAAACTTTCTTTCAATGAGAAAATATGAAATTCGTGTAATAATCCTCGTAGATGGACTATTTAGATCCACAGTTGGAATCAGATTAGCAGATACGTATTTCCTTAACCACCCTTTCGTGCAGCATTTGAAGATGAAAATCGATAAAACAATTCTAAACCTACGAGAAGCATTTGGAATTTTGATATATTTCTTGGGTGGCTATTTGAATAAAGAAAAAATTTCAAATGTCGTTCGAGAATCATTTCGAATGATTGTATGCTAGGGAATGGGATGTTCTCCATCAAATTAAACGAATGAATCTAGATTACACGGTGCTAATTAAGGGGTCACGTCCAATCGATCGAGGCGGTTTCTCGATAAACGAGTAAAACCGAAAAATATCTCGTTTCGAAGGGTCCCAGTTTATCTCTATCGATTGTTGTCCCGGTTTGCTCTCGGTTTTCTCTCGAAGCAGAAGACCATCTCGATCCTCCTCGGAATAACTCCACATGCTTCGAGAATGAAATCGAGATGCCGTCAGATGAAAGTTTGAATCATTTGGAAGGCGTAGGTTCCTTATATATGTACTCTGTGGCAGCGAGATTAATCTGGGCGAGTATATATGCATTTAAACACGGATAATGAATTAAATTGAGTATGAATCATTCCAAATTATTTTGTTATTCCTTCTTGAGATCTGTAGTCGCATATTTGCTTTGACAGCGCAATTTCTTCTCTGCACGTCATGAATGAAAAGAAAGAAACATCACCAATTAAAAATATACAAACTGGCTCAGTTATATAGAATTTGAATCCCTATATGAGATACGTTGAGGAACTGGGAACTGAAAAAAAATCTGCAAGTCTTAGAATAAAATTCCATATGTTTCTCTGAAAGTGTATCAGAAAAGAGGATCTTTATCGTCCGAGATGTCCTCCGTATTCATAAATAAAGTGGATATGAAGACCACAGAATTGGCTGGTAATTCACTGGAAATCATAGAATAATATAAACATAAACGCTCGATCGAAGATTTCGAACAAACAACACGCGGTATCGTTTATATTAAAATTAAATGTATGCGCTGGTCTAAGGCATGATTGCTCTCTGAATTGGGCGGTAGTTACTCTCTTTGTTTGGTTGATTTCCTAGACACATGAAATCAGCACTAAATAATAGAACGTGAGTATATTATCAAGCGCCGCCAACAGTGCTGTTTCAGTTTTTTCTTTCACAGAAATTAACCCCTCTCACTTCGCTGTTATTTCAAGCCGACGGTTTTTCACAGGCTGACTGGCGTGGATTAGTTTCGATTGTTAGTATTTCCGCTAACCATATCCGGGTGAGCTTATTTCATGAATACACTTTGTTGATATAATCTCCTTGTTTGAACAAGATTGTAATTCTCAGTGAAATGAAATCTGCAATGAATAATACCAAATTATAAAACAAATTACACATAGAGGTTAATACTCCGGTCAAACAAGTGACACAGCTTTCATTTTTCAGTTGAAACGATCCAAGTTTGGTCCAAAACACTTTATAGAACAATAATTAACGTATGCTTCCATACCACTATTATTCAGATAATATCCCGTTGATTTGTCATTTATTCCGCGACGGATACCAGACAGATACACAATCAATTATGGATGTGAGCGAAGATAAGTCAATTATATATTCATAATTTATATATAACCGGCAACATCTGGATATAGATATACCGAATAAACGATGAGTAACATGGAAAACACCTTTAAATTTCTTTTTTATTCTATTTTGGCAGCAATATACGTACGCGACGAGCGTCCCCAAAATATGGTACCCGCGCAACACAATAATCGCCTGAGAAGTAAAGATAGGCCAAATTAACAGCAACCAAACACGGACATATTGAAACCGGGACCCCCTTCGAGATTACCGATCAATTTTGTATCCATCTCGAAAACCGGGACATTTCGATCGAGATAGAACCGGGAGCGACCCCTAAAGGCAACATACAAATGTGGTGAAAAAAGATGGCCCCACGGGTCAATATTCCGTCTGCAGGCCTAAAATATCACAAGAACCAAACAATGATACCTGTGATAAGTTGTATCCCAGCCACGTTTTTAATGTAGATTTTCATGTGGACATCTTGAATGACATCACCACACGGCTCCTATCACCGGATTGGGCGGTATTAGATACAAATATTCAAAAGCAATGATGAAATAGCCATATATATTGATATAAGTCATCTGATAGAAAGTGATGAATTATGTGACGTTAGATAAAAGGAAAGGCCCAAACGGGGAAAATATTATTAAAATTCAAGTTCTTATTCAACCAAGCTCATAGTCTGTGAGGCCCGACGCCGACTAGGCGCTACATTCTCCACCATGTAGAACACAGTCACAAACTACAATCACAATGCTTTGTACACAGGGCAAGCTTTTTTATTGCTTACTTGAATGTTGCTTTTTTGGCGTCTGTGTAATCGCGATATCGCGAATCAATCGCTTTTTAACCAAATGAAATGACTGAAACCATTTAAACACAAGCTAATTGTAGCTTGGGGAACATGTATATCACTCGATTACGTCTTTCGATCGATTATTATATCGAAGTTTTATGTAATATGGGTTACATATCTCGCCTAGTAACAATTGCTAAATCCTGTGTTAAATGTTACGATTTTAATCAACGTCACAAAACATTATTGCACAGACAGGTCTATACCACCAAATGCCCCCATTCAAATTTGGCGATACATATCGCATGCTGATAGCAAAATACGAGCGTAGCGTGCAAGATCTATGGTGTTGCGCTTCGTAACTTGTGTCTATTTCCGCTTAACCCGGTGCTAGGGGCCGTATGAACCCATGTACTGCAAGATCCTCATGGTGCTCATATGAACAGTCACATTCAAAGCGTGACTGAGATACACCATTCTCTAGATGACGACTTTACAACGAATATCATATGGATTAAGAATACTAATCAGCGACACGGATTTGATATTTTTGGAACATCATACTGTCTTGCTGGCATCATTGAAAAATGTTGACCGCTTCTCTCTTGCAGGAAAGTAGCCTATATTTATGTATACTGTGATTGTCTTTTTGCATTTGGTGCTGATGCTGTTATAAGGAATATGGAACAGGTTTTTGGATTATGGACTCGGATATTCTTTAATGGACGAAGGCTGAATTATGATTGACGGACTAGACGCTTGTAACACATATTTATAAATAATTTGCAAAACTATACTGTATAGACTCGTAAACCCACATCACATTATAGGTTTTGTATCTGTCCGCCCTCGGTGGCCGAGTGGTCTAAGGCGCTTCGCTGGTGACCGCTAGCCTCACATCGCTGAACCGGCACGGGTTCGAGCCCAGCTGGTCCATGTGCGAAAGTTTGTCAGTTACTTGCCGAAGGGCGGTGGTTCTCTCCGGGCACTCCGGCTTCCTCCACCAACCAAACTGACTGTCACCATATGAGTGAAACAAACTTGAGTGTGACGTTAAGCCAAATTCCCTCCCTCCCTCTGTCCGCCTCACGATTGCCTCTGGCTTGATAAAAAAAACACCGATTGCCTCGTGATGGTCTTTATACGATGAGAGGCATGTTTTCTCCTTTTTCCAAAGTGGACGTCGGACTGGGATCGAAAAGAACAGGCGGTTTGTTGGCTTCGATAAAATCCTATCTGCTTTATTGGAACCCTTTGTCTTCTATTGAAGTCGTATGCCACTCAGGGAATCGGCATCGGGTGCCATTCTAATCTCATTTACTGGCTAATGGCAACTGCGTAGAGAAAGGCCGTATATACATAGACATGGTCATATCTCCCTCCTCGTCGAAGCTTCATGCGTCCATACTTGAAGTGTTGAGACAACCCAGTCGAATTTTGGAAAAGGGCGTGACTGCAAAAAAAACTGTTTTTCATCTCTTTAGAGAAATAGAACTCGAGTTGTCTACATTTGCCATTAACACAGATTGTTGTTTTTAATGTGTGGATTTGCCTATTAGTCCCAGTGACCCAATTGCTGTCCTGGCGAAGTTTTGACCAAACCTGTGGTCGTACAGTTGGCACAAACGAACAGACAACAAACAAAGAAGGTTTAGTAAATAATATTGCCTATCACCGATATGCATAGGTTACAAAGCTATTGTATTGAAAATTATGGTCTTGTTGTTTATCTGGCATGATCTGGGGAAAAAAGATAAAAGAAATTGATTTATTTTGTGGGGCACGGAATTAAGTTGCTACGTTTACCCTCTGAGTGGAATGGCACACCCGCTCGAGCCTACCTTGACAATGACGCTCATGAAATTAGACGCTTGGTTCAATGGACTAGAACATCTTTCTCCTCGGGTCATTCCTACTCCCTTGTAGTCCACAAGTGGCACAATAAATGTATAGGCACGGAAGGATAAGCACCTTAACTGGTTCATATAGGAATGACAACATTTTAAAGAGACATGATAACATACGATTCTTTTCGAATAAACAAGGGTATATACAAAAGCATTGATAGTCCTCTGTGACCAATATTATTGTTCAATTCTATCTTGGGAGAAAGCAACTTGTGGTTTACACGAATACGACTGACACAAACCATCATATCCATGTGCAATCACACATTATTTTATGTACAGTATCTAACTAATTTACCTTGCAATTGTTACTCAGGAAGAAAACACCGAAAGGCAAAATAAAATCACATTGGGAAATATATGTTGATATTTCCCGAAGGGTCAGATGGACAGATATATATTACAGCAATGATAGAATACCGTTTGGCAAATGAAGTGTTCGATATGAATTTTATCTGACGTCATTAATGAAGGCTGATAGCTAGATTATCACTTATCGCTCTCTGTGTCACAGACAATCCACCACACGTTGGCCCAATCAACGCGAAGCCAGACTATTGATGCCAATTCAATTCCGCTTTAATTTGATTGATGACTCCAATGTTCCTAGGGAAAATTGGTAAAACCGCTTTGCCATTCATCGAATGGTAGTCCATTTACGGATATCTATATGCCTGTTGCGGAAACAAACGGACACATTAATGGGGTTGCCTTGCTCATCGACCGCTTTTGTTCTATAGGTAACACGCTTGTATGTGCTCAATCTCTTTTGTGCTTGACACTTATGCGGTTTGAATGATAGTTTTAAAAACATGAAAATTTATTTCTCTTGCTCCCTTCCACCAATAGCTGTCTCATATATACTCTCGAACATGCCCGTTCTCATCTGTATCCCGAAACTGATTTACTTCAAGCTATTGATCTCTACCATGATGTAAATCTTCGCCGTTTGTGGTATTCTTATACGTCAAACTCATCGATGGCATTAATGAATGAACAAACAATGTTGACTGTGCCTTTATATTTCAGACATTGACGCCAGAACCGATGAAGGCGTTTGGAACTATAACTATGCTGCAAAGCCATCGTCATGGTTATCTATTCGATTAACATTCTAAAATGCAGTCATTATCTTTCTTGAGAAGAATTTGAAAGTTTTTTGCTCATACAATTTCAATTATCGCTGGTATAATGGAATACTAACTACCACTTCTGCGATGGAGAACTTGGAGATGAGATGAAGAACTTCCATGTTTAATAATTACCCATTTTAATACAAAAGCGACCACAATTAATAGGTCAGCTTACTGGCCTGCATTCCCTGTCTATCTGCAGCCCCATTCCTCCTTTGTCTTCTAATTATAGACATATGAAACTATTTAGAGACGATATGTTAAAAAGATACACTTTGTTTTTAACATATCGTATGTAAATAAATCTTAACTGAAGTCAACATATGCGTTACAAATTATCATTATCGGTCCAGGTCTCAGGAACCAAGGTCCCCAGTGAAATCGTTCGGATTCACTATTATTATTATTCTTTTTACCGTCGTTTTTCTGTCAGCGATATCTTCAGAACGGCTTGACCCATAAACTGAAAACTTCGACTCAATTGATATTACAAGTGAACTCTGATTGGTCAAGCTGTTTGGCGGCTATCTTGGAAAAAGCTCATAACCTTCAAAGCTTATAAATAATGCATGTATTGTCTTGAACCTTGATAGGTACAGAATGCTAGACTGCAGCGATATACCGGGAAAGACATGGTATGTTACAATGAAAGAAAATACTGTTGATTGACTGAACGGTTTGTCAGCCATATTGTGTTGACCTAGTTTCACTTTATCCAATTTTATTTAATTGAAAAATATTTTAAAAAACACAGGAAGAGATTTAGGCCACATTTCGAAAAAAATGAGGCACCATTAGTATGTTGGAGGTGTGTTTCAAAACTCCTCGAAAAAGAAGCATTTGAAAACGGAGTCTCTTTTATCAAAAGCCATTCAAAATTGAAATAATGTTATATCCATCTCACGGCTAATATATTCCAATTTTTGTAATCCTGGAGAAATCATCTTTCGGGTATATATGTATATGTATATTGATCATGTACATATTTCTCACAATAAAGCGACGAACTCAAGAGGGTTTATTCAAGCCTTGACAGGGGGATGCAAGTCGTTAAATTGTTATTTTTTGTTTTGTCCTCTGTTTAGTTTGAAATTTTCTTTGGCGATAGAGCTGGGCGAACAATTGTCTGTGATATGCAATTAATTTCGTAGTACCAGTAGATAGGTTGTATGCTGTTTAAAGTTTTTCTATATAACACCTGTGTCTCTATGTAAACATTGTATAATTAAACTTTTATCTATAGAAAATTTGTTGGCAGCGTTAAGTTGTTTGCCAATACTTCACAGAGGTATAAGTTCCAGGCATTGAACTGGAAAATTGGCTTGTTCGTTCGATTATTTGCCTCCAAGGACTTTCTCTGTTATTGTCTGTTAAAAATACATGGCGAGCGATGAGATGATTTTGTTGTTTTTGACCTCGCTCTGCGACGAATTGCGATGACTTAAGTTGAATAATTTGCAGATGAAGGGGATCAAATACTTAATTCATCTGTCAAAATTGGGTTTGCCATTATCCTTTTCGGCTGCATTTGCACACATTTTTTGCCATCTTGCATTTTGTGAAAGGTTTACAAATTGTGTATGTATTTCCTTGAACCTTGATAGGTACAGACTGCTAAGCTGCAGCGATATGCCGGGAAGATCATAGTCTGTTGAAGTGAAAGAAAATACTGTTTATTCGACTGATCGGTTTGGCGGCCATATTGTTTTGACCTAGTTTCCATTTATCAAATTTCATTTAATTGAAATAAATTCCACAGGAAAAGATTTAGGCCAACTTTCGAAAAAAAAATGCTGCGCCATTATAATCTGTTGAAGTTGTCTTCCACTCGTTAAAGTCAGTTGAATGAAACACTTTGAAATTCTAGAAAAAATAAATCTCGGTTTATAAAAGGACATTCAAAGTGACATACATTCACACCTATTGATCTCTCGGTCAATATATTCACTTTTTTCAGTATATATGTATATATAAATTGATAATACACATATTCCTCACAATAAAAAGACGAACACAAGTGGGTGTATACAAGCCTGGACAAGGGGATGGAAGTCGTTAAATTGTTATATTTTGTTTCTGTCCTGTGTTTAGTTTATATTTTCATTGAGATTGGAGCTGAGAGAATGTTTGTCTGTGATATACTATTAATCTTGTAGTACCAGTGTATAGGCCGTATGCTGTTTGAAAGTATTCGATATAACACCCGTGTTTCTATGTAAATAATGTATAATTAAACTTTTATCCATAGGAAATGTGTTGGCATCGTTAATCTGTTTGCCAATACTTCACAGAGGTAAATACATCGGTTGACAAGGTCCAGGCATTGAACTGGAAAACTGGCTTGTTCGACCGACCTTTTGCTGCCAATCACTTTCTGTGTTATTGTCTGTTGAACATAAATGGCGAGCGATGAGATGATTTTGTTGTTTTTTTGACCTCACTCTGCGACGAATTGCGATGACTTAAGTGGAATACTTTGCAGATGAATAAGATCAAATACTCAACATCTTTGGAACAATTCATCAGTCAAAATCAGGTTTTTCAATATTCGTTTCGGTTACATTTGCACCTCATTTTGAAATACAATAGATCGATAATGAACCTCGAATGAAAAAATAATTGCATGTGAAACTATCTCAATATTTTGAATAAATTTGATTTGTCATCCTCAAGAGTACGTCTGCTATGCCCGCTTGTCTCAATTTATCAAAATCGACACATTAACGGAAGCTATGCCAAGACGTGTGGAATGTCACCTTGGTAATGATTACGATACCTAATAGATTACTGTCTAGACCGCGGGATACAGTAGCTCAGGATGAGGAAGCAGAGACAGCGGATTTCATTTATAAGGGTGGATTATTGTTCAATCTGGTGATGGACCATGTCCGCGATGGATAGCTATCATCCACAGACAGGTGAAGATATGGCCATGCTAAGTCGACAACAATCGAGCGGTGAATGCAGATTAATGACCATGTTTGCCATTTTCAGCAATGAGACCGTTGTGGCGTAGAATAAATTAATCAAGTTTTGGATCTGTAATAATGGTGGAGCGTGTAAAATGTAGACTTCCAATGAAAGCAGCCACTGAATACGGAATAATTATTCTAGCTGTATCCAAAGATTGTTGGTCATGAGATACACGTGTATGCTGGTCTAGCTGTATCAATTTTTATGGGCAAGATTGAACCGTGGCATAACGGTTTATGTGATATTTCATGGAATCAACATTCATACCTACATCCATTATTCCATATACGTCCAAAAAATCTCTCCAATTATCGAAAGGCCTTTTACGTTCGCCAGTTATCACCAAATACGAACAGGCAGCAAATTTATTAGCCAGCCTCAATAAATAAATGCAAGGTTTCCGAGAAAGTGGTTCAGAGACTTTTCTCGCAAATTTGGTCAGCTTTGATTGTTCAATGAATTTGAAGCTAAATATGAATGATGAAATTGATTTGTTCAAGCAGATGTTATAGTTTCACTTTCTCTGGTTCGTGTATTGTACATGCACGCAGAAATTATGAATGGATAATTATTGCGACAGTTGGCGGCTAAACTAGACGTTCGCTCAGAAATAAACCGTGCCTTGAGTGCCATTTGCATGCTAATGCGAATGCATAGTGGGTATTCTGCTATTTGCCCAACGACAACTTTTATGTATTTGAAGATCATGCAGCTTGTTAATCTAGACATTGTGGTTGGCCGAGATGGATGTGAGTCTCAGACATAAAGTTGAATCCTCTCTTAATTCTGTAGATTCTCGTCTAGACCGAGCCAATGATCAGACGTTATCTATACGGCTAGATGGTTTCCACATCCGCTGCCTATTTACAGCCTCATTTCTTTGTCACGTGATTACTGCCAACCAAATCTATGAACCATTTGATACGTTTATTCACAAATAGGACTAGTGGTCCCCACTTTGGATGAAGGTAGAAATGAAAAATTGGTAATTGTCTTTTCAAGAAACCATGATGTTCACGTAGTACTTGTGTTCGAATTGAAGGGAGGAATGACCTTCCTTTTCAATAGAGTACCACATTCAGCTTATGGTGGCACTATAAGGTCTGATTAATTCTATTTAGTAAGCCTTCCAATATGCTACCAAAGTACAGTACAGTCCGAATTTATCCCTATACTACCTGGTCAGAGAGGTTCCAATTTGGTTTAAATGCATAGATTCTCTGTGGGCGAGGGCAGCCTTGAGGATGAGATCATCCTTAGTCCTGGTTCGTCTGACATGGAACAGACAGTCCTATATTACGAAGGATGAAGAATGAGCTCTGACGCCTATCTCGAGTTTACTGACTTGAAAATTAGTGATATGAACGTTGGCTACCATTCGGATTGCTCAACAGGAACCAGGCCATACTTCAACCCTACCTGGCCTGGGCTTTTTGTGACCTGTCCAGGCCATTTTGCCCCCCCCCCCACGTTCTCAAGTTTTTCTGTACTGTCATTTCAGGCCCCTCCTAATTATTTTTCTTACCCCTTGAGCTGGGGGCTGAAATTTACCACACTATACCCTTGGGTCAAGCTCTATCAAAAAATTCTAAGATGGTCGCTTTGATGACGTCACTGTGACGTACGATTCAAATATTTGCAATCAATTTCTTCAATATATCAATCCTTCTCTGTATGTATAAATATCGAAATACATAATAGATTTGACCGTGGTAGGACCACTGAGTTTCGGCTCTAACCATGCAGTATCAGCAGCATTTAGTCAAAACTTTTGCACAAAAATTGTGTCATAGTGTGACAGGCAGACGGACACTAATTGCCTCTCGGTCTACTTTAATGAAGCCCAAGAAATATTTAGGACTTGTAATATAAATGAAGTTTCATGATCTTCAGATATAATGCGTAATATGAACTTCAACAATACAAGAAATGAAATTTAACAACAACAACAACCTCCTAAAACTTGCGAATACCTTTTCAATTGTCTTCGTTGGCAGCATGGGAACACGCGAACCCAGTATAATGAACGCATTGGCCTTATTTATTTCATTCTGTTCCACCTCTGGGGCGGGCACGCATTCACAAAATATTTGTATGTATTTGAAGCCGAACAAATTCGTATAAACCGTCACTGATGTGTCGAGCTCGTCAAGAGAATCAATAGAAGTCCGCGGCATGTGAGTAACGTTGCCTTGTGGGGCGAATGTTATCCTGGAACGTCTCCCCCTGATAGTATTGGATGATGCGCCGGACCCCGGGGAGATAGGGGTTCAACCGGCACTTATCTGCCGCGACAGACAAAATGGCGGCCGCCATTGTGGAAAGTGGGGACAACGACAGGGTGCGAATTCCGGTTCTTTGAACTTCACCACAGAGTTGTGTCCCTTCAACAGGCGATCGGAAGTCCACGAGAACGAACGCAAATGAACAAATAAAAGGAAAAAAACACAAGAACTCGGTTTATAATCGAGCTAGGTCGGCAGACATTTGTTTTCCTGTTTTTTGTAACTTCAACAAACTTTCAGGTGGGTTCAGATTTCTCCAGGTAGGTCATATTACCGGAATTTTTTTGGCCTAAAGGTAATGTTGTGAGCAGGTAGCCTTAATTGTTTGCCAATACTTCAGAGAGGTAAGACCTCGGTTGATAACGCGTAAGCACTGACCGGGGTGTATAACATTCTCCTTTAAATTGCTGCTAAAGGAGTGACATGCGTCATCACTGCATGGAAGCAAGTCATCTCTCAAAATTGGGTTTCCCACCCCTTTTGAAATAGTTGATTCTCATTGAACATGGATTATCTCGGGCTCAGCAAAAGATAAATGTTTAGTGGATTCATCTCATTTGGACAAGAAAATGGCTCAGCAGACACGAATGTTACGCCTGCACGATTCATTCAATATTATGAAAATATGGGAATTTGCAGTTTTGTTTCTCCGACGATGTGCATATTTTCCCAGTCCCCGTTGAAGTTTATCAACTTAACTCTGTGCTAATCCTCACATAATATATTGATGGATGTTTATTTTGCACGGGCGCAGTCTTCGCGGAGCTTCAGTCATGTCGCAACGCAAGTAAAATTGTTCGAGTGGCGGTTGTTTGTTACTCCAATAACGTTCTTGTGTATTATTCTACTTACAATTAGAGGAGAAAGGTTTATTTCTTCTGTATTCTGCAACTATAATCAGCACGATGAGCTGCTCTGTGATCCGCTGTACTCATCCCGAGCGAGAAAACAGGGCGATCTCTGTGGTAGGTATCTCCCCTCTTATATTCCATATACAGTTTCTGCAAGCAAAACACACAAATGTGACTGGGAAATATGCAGTTTTATCTCGTTACAATTCATATAACGACACACTTTAGTAAATATGATAATGTTTAATATTTCCAAGTCTATTTCATAGGCTAAAAGTGGTACAGATACAGTTCGTGACAGAGCTTCAAACCAGTAGGTATCTCGAAATCCAGCTCTAAAAAGTGTCAAATGAATTAAAACTTCTAAATGAAAGGGCGATGATCTATTTCCCCGGAGTTTGCCTACATCACCTAAATAACATATATTAGTAAAACCATACATCGGACGTCGCATAAGTTAATCTCTAATCACTATCAACAATTAACTCGCAATAATTACTAAAGGATATGTAACGTTAATATGGAAATGGGAATGTGTGAGGCTAATGAAACTGAAAAATGATTGACATGTTTTCCATTGCGATCCTCGACTGCATTTCATAAAGGGCCACGACAGATCCATTTAATCGAAAAGACCCCAACTGTCCCTTCAATACCCACTGTCAGCCAATGTTCCCGCACTTTCTTGCAAAAATAAGTTTAGAATGAACAGGATGCGCAAAACTACCGCTTGTACAACATTTTGCGGCATGAAGGAGGGTTACATATGGGGAAGAGAACCATGACCCTGCTTTAGATAATCAAGATTTATTAACGTAATTCAAAACGTATAACAACCGAATTCTAGATTGAATTTGCGAAGAAAATTAGAATACCACAACATTACATGGTCCACTTATTTTACCTTCAACTCGCCTCGCCGAATTAGCGATATCTCAGCAATATAATACGAGAAGCTCAATTTATCAAATCGATTTCATGGTGTCCAATAGATATTTCATGAAAGTCGGCCGTTCATTAACAGAACACTTTTTTCCTCGATCCTATGCGTCTTTATCAATCGAATTATTTCACTCCAGAGATCCACTACATTGATCAGATGAAGCTGACGGAGTCTGGCGTAGATAGCGGCAATGTCGTTCTAAGTTTCAAGCCTCATTCAACATTTCTTTCGTTGCTGTTCTCCCAAACCCGAACAACAGATTCGATTCCTTCAGCTCCGCGTGGAACGCTGCAATCAAACGCTCTACGCACAATGCTCGCTCTTTAACTGACGAACTCTTGAATTTGTCACTCAGGTCTACCCCAGAAAAAAACACACTGTGAATTAGGGGTCAGTATTAAACCAGTAATTTTCCCGAACGTCGACTCATCCGTCTTCTTCGACATTTCGAGGCTGTTATTGTCTGCTTTTATGCTTCCAAATCCATTATAAATTGACTATTAATAAAATTCATAGACAGTTTTCCCTATGATGGAATTGTCAGATCCGACATCCAGTTTCCAGTCCTACTCCATAAAGAATCTTCGCGTCCATCGGGGCCTCCTGGAAATGGATACTTGGTCTTAAAGAGCATTCCTGGTAAATTTTGGAGAAATAAATAATTAAATAATATATCCGAATGACCTTTTATAAGACACGTCTATAGCTACCTGAGATGTTTTACCTGAAATTTTTCGAGAACAGCGATTAATATTCTATTTTTCAACTAAAATTGCATCATTGGAAACTTGTACTCACCACTCTCTTAAAATAACTAGATTGTGCTTCTGTACCTATGTTTACCTATCTCAATTCAAGGTGTTTTCACCACGAAATCAGCGATTTTTCACCCATACACTATTTCGCGGCATGTTATTCGAAAAAAACCCATGGACTGGGTGTATTGATATTACGCTGAAAAGCATAGTAACATAGACTTGAAGAATTTCTTTTAAAGGTAATATTTAAATTTTAAACCGAAAATAATTGCGAAATGTTTCAGCTCTTTTGGAACTCTTGTATTCTCCGGAATGTGTTAAACACTGTAGTTTTTGGAATAGAAAATTTAAGTAAGGTACCAAATTTGTTACTGCTGGTAGCGAAAAATTATATTATATTAATGATTATATTTATGGAGAAAAATTAAAATGGCGAAAAAGTCGCATATCCAATTATTTGGAAAAAATCCTTGGTTCTCATAATTTGGAAACATTAGACGCTTCACTTTGAAGGTTGCTATAATCCGCATATATCTTTATTTCCATTTATTTCAGAGGTATTTTGCACACTTTGTATAATATAGGTTGTTATATTTGTTACAGCCTTAATGAAACATGAGCAGTGTGACTAACGTCACAGGACCTACGAAGTAGAGTAGGCATTAGGACTCAAACGCGAACTGAACTCTTGGAAATCCCCACCCCCAGTTGAAATCCTGCCTATATTAAGATGGGCACCGCCCAAGTCAGAATCGCCAGTGATTTTCATAAAAATCACCAGAAATTTTCATCAAAAGTAGGTCAGCTCAGAACTTGTTGGTAACAATCTCCTAATGCGCCTTCATTCCAAAAATAAATAACAATCGCCGATTTAATTTTATAATTGTTTAACTAAAGGAAACAGATTGAATAATAAAAAGTTCAGTAGATTTCAAGCTTTACGTGTGAAAATACATTTACATCTATTTAATGGTTTTCAGTGCCCTTGTCCAGGATCAAAACAACTTTTTGAATCGCATTATTTTCCCAACAATACAACAAATTTTTATATATAGTACTATAGTAGAAAGGTAGCATTTATGTAGTTTACGGTAATTCAACTCAAGACCAACACCTTCTCTGCACAAGATAATAATGATTCTATGTCATTCTCCTGAGCATAACCGGTACAAAGACGAATAAATAGCGTCTCTACATCACGTTGTTATCTAGATATATGAGACAACACATTTTGGGTATCGGCAATCTGATGAATGTACTATTCCGGTTTTCTTGTTTCACATTATATTCTATGACGGTTGATCGGTGATTTTCTTCATTGATAAACATTAAACCACCTCAGATTCGTTGTGTGAATCGGAATTACATTGCTGTGATACACCAACACACTCCGTGGCAGTGATTCTGTATCCGCTAACCAAGGAATCAAAATGGATCAAGATTTGAAATGACAAGAAAAATTTAGACATATTTTGTTTACAGATGTAATTTTTGTTTAAATTATATCCCAGTGTGATATATAGTCAATATTCAAGAGGTACAAAAAAAACCTCAAAGTATGTGCTCATATTTTCACATCATGATCAAAGTTACTTTATCTAGTTAAATTCTACCCAAAGAAAATAAATTAAGACCCTTTAAACATGCCGTCAATGCCAGATGTTGAGTTTTATACAGCTGTAGATCAGGGCTCTGGGTGCATATATCATGTTTCCATACACTTGATGCACACAACAGCGGCAAAAACAAAGCCTCCTTGAACAAGCTATCTTTATACAGGAAATTCTTAACTCAGAAAATACCATTCTCTCTCAAAAGAAAACAATTTATGCCAGGAAGGCCTTTTTTATTAAGCTAATTTTGTTAGGTAGGGCCCTACTTAGATTCAATAATTGTCACGAAATTTCTTTGATTATATCTTAATTGCAACCATGTTTGTTCCTCAAACCTGACATGCTTGGGATATGTACATGTATAACACACTTTCATTTGAGAGTCCAGACATTCCCCATTCATGTGAACAAATTGTACTCAACATGGAATAATTAAATTCACACTACCCATTTCTACAGTATCAGTACTATGTTACTATCTGTAGCAGTTGAAACCCAGTAAAACGTAAACAATTAAAACCAGTAAAGAAATGTGTCTGTTGAATAACACAAAATATGGTATGGAGATTTGAATGAGTAAACTACTAAACAACTTACATGATACCAACAAAATGTCCCAACACAAGCTGATAAATTCCTTGGGTGGGTTGCAGGATGGCTTTGTTTCACCCTCAGTAAACTTTTATCATTGTTGCTCACAGGCTAATCTGAAGGATGATACCACATCTTTCTTTGTTCTGCTGGGTTATTGCACCAGGCTGACTTAATTGGTTGATGTATAATATTTCACCACCAGTGGCAATTTGACCTAAATTTGAAGCCTGATTTGGTCTGTGATGAAATGTTTGGATGTGAAATAGGATACACGTTAAAGGCCACAGTTTACATGTATCTATAACAATATACTGAATTGTGTGTATTAAGAATGGCAAGTTGGTAATAGCAGTGTAGATAAATGCACTAACAAATGATGGAAAATTAGCATTTCCTATTTCATTATCCCACCACGTTTTGTACTGTGTTATATATAAGGTGAAACATACAGCCAAGGGTTACCAATGGGCATGACAGTGCACTCGCTGAACTAAAAATAAATAATGAAAAAAATAATTATAAATCAAATTTTCATCAGAATTCGGTCAGCTCAGAACTTGCTGGTAACAATGCCCTAATGCACGTTCATGCCAAAAATCAAGGTTCTAATGTCAATGGTTCTCCTTATTTTGCCGATGAAAGGATTCGGATGGACTGACTGACTCACTCATTACCGGACAATTTGCGATCTGTAGCCTACTTCGTAGGAATATCTGTGTATACACGAAACCAGTTATGTATAGCATACTTAATACAGTTATATATCTGATCTGTAAATGTAGTTACATTTTAACGTTCGCAATGTTATAATACTTGAAAATTTGCTTCCTTTTTCCCTTAATGTATTGGGTATTGGGCATTAAGCTGAATGTAAATATGTCAAAAAGAGGATTCAAATAAAATATAAATTATAAAAGAAAAATAATTGGTGTATTGGTTGTACAGATGATGCTGAAGGGTACAAAACGATGTCACACATACAAATCTTTGATAAGAATTAATGTTGGGTACGACAATATACCGGTACCTTTCGTGATATCCGAGTGTATTTTAGATACATGGATGCGGTAGCGGATAGATAACCAAGAACAACAATGGGCTTTGGAAAATAAATCAGAAATAAATCGAATCCTGAGTGCTCTTGATGGGAAGGTATAATGAAGAGTTAGCTGTTTACCCAAAACAAGAACGTGGATAGAACGCTCACGTAGGTCGTGTATCCAGACATTGAGACGACTGGAATGGAGGTTCGTTAGTGACATAGAGTTCATCACACCATTGATCTAATAGATCCCCGTCTTGCCTAGAGCGAACGGCAAAACTCTATCTACATGACCTGGTTTCATTGACGTTGATTGTATATTTACAGTCCTCTTCCTTTGCTGTCTTATCATTGGTCGAAGATGGGGAACACTAGTGCCCTGATGAATGTAGCCGCAAATACGGCCGTTCTCGCTGTAATACCTAACGATTGCTCCTTTCTTCTGTTCCAAAAAAACGGTTGATTTGGATGTTGACCACTGGCATTTTATTAAAGACGGTTTACGTTATACAGATTTCAACCACCATTGGTATCATTCGGGACTTCCATAAGTGTATGTCACGTGATACATTTTGGATGAGTTCCGGTCGAGGTCAAATGGGAGGTAACCTGCGGGAGTTCCGACGTTCGAAAAACAAATAGTCAATGACAAACATTATTAAAACTAAACTTTGCAACTTGATACTAGTGTATCAAATTCAGAAGTGCATTACCTTCCAAGCGACACAACTTGTATAATTTTCACTCAAATAGAACAGGCTATTGTGCTCAATGCAAATATTATGACGATCGGAACTCACCCAGTAGGTCACCTGATCGACACATGAGAAAGAAGCGAACAAGTGTTTCTAGATATGCTTTCTTCGTTGTGCATAAATTATTAAGGGAACTACCATAATAATGAAACAGTTCACCTAATCTGGACTGTGGGGAGAATTATGCCTCTCCCATCCTCTACCAAACTTTCATAGCAGCTTCAAAGCGAAGAGACCAAGAGAACTGAAACTTTCTGACTTTTCTGTGAGTCTAATTGGTGTCAGATTGATACTATTCGCGTCATCCTAGATACAGAGGATCAAGGAACAATTCAAATGGCTTTTTCGGGATACCCTCAGAAAGTCCTTTTCAGTTTTTTCCGTACATTTTTTCGCATTTTTGTGCCTAAAATGGCATGAAAATAATTTCTTTCGCCAAAAAAAAATATTTGCTATCATATTAATTAGTTCTGAGAGAAACTATCGAAAAATAAGAAAATCGGAAAATTTGTCCTAGAAATAGAAAAAAGGCTTCCGAGAAGATGACATAACTGTGATATTACCATGGCGGTCATCTTGAATTTCTTACATTTTCTTTCAGAACTTGATCCAGATTTACATTTCGGAGACTTTCAACCTAGTGAATAGCGAAAGTGAATGCAGGGGAGAGTGGACGAAATTACACACAGACACCAAATCTGGTAGGGTTAAATGAATATAAATTTACACGGCTGGCCTTTTCAAATATAAACTGGAAAAGAAAACTAATAAATGGTCTTCTGCCGCCTAGACATTGGCCAACTTTTTCCGTACGAAAAGATCACATTTTATTTCACACTGATTGGTTCTAGACCCTCCAACCATGTTACTGGTTTTCAAATTACGGTTTTTCGGCCATGTCTAGTCGTCGTTTTCATCGAAAATTAACCCTACCCAACTTTCTGCGCTATCTCCGGAACGACAAAAAATTTAGAGCTCAAACTCTGTGACTTTATAGCTTATCATATTGGGGTCATTTTGAGCTTATTTGGGTAACCCCCCGAGCAGAGGATCATGGGAAAATTCAAGATGGTGCCCACGTGGGGTCCCAGAAAAGTGATGTTTTTGTCATATTTATTCAAAATTTCTGATTTTTCGCGATGAATTAATTTTTACTAATTTATCATGCATGTTTTGCGGAAAAATTGCATAAATAAAAAATTCGAAAAATTTGACTGTAAAATCGACCAAAAAATGCCGTTTTTGATAATGACGTCACTGTGACGTCATCAATGCGGCCATCTTGGATTTTTGTACATTTTCTGGTAGAGCTTGACCCAAGGGTATAGTGTGGTAAGTTTCAGCTCCCTAGCTCAAGGGATAAGAAAAATAACTAGGGGGGCCATTTCGGCCCCCCAGGCCACAACAGGTCCCAAAAAGCCCAGGCCAGATAGGGTTAAGATGCTCAATTAAAAATCACAATTGGAAAATGTATATACCTTTGGCAACAACATTTGTGGTACTCATTAACCGGGTTTCGGTAAGATCAAAGAGCTGCTTCACTTATATGTGTTGTAATTTATCAAGTTTATGGTGTTGTAATGTACGGCGCTCTGGGACATATTGATTTAATTGCTTTCTATAATAACAAAATATCTCCAGTATAATGAGTCTGCCAGATTATTCAACCGACTACGTGAAAGAAGACTACATGATAGTATTGATAATAATGGTATGGAAGGTTACGTACGTAGTATTTATAAGAGTGATATGGAAATGGGAGGGGAGTAACACATATGTAATTTTGTTGTATATTTTGATGGTGAATTTAATCCGATAATGTATCCATGTAGACGAACACCATGACGATTTAGTATCCAGTTTGGCCGTTTCTGTCTGTTAAGCTACTGGCTATTGTTTCTGGGTATAGATTGCTCAGATCCAAACTGAGCCTCAGATATTATTGGATTCAGTGAAATGACATAATCTCAACAGCTAGGATTTATACACCAGCTGATAGAACACGACACAAGAAATAGCATAGAAATTTATATGATTAGAAAATAAAAATATAGCATAATTTGTGAACAGACTCGACTGATGAGTGTGGTACCTGTTAGTGACACATATGCAAGTCGGCTTCAGCATTGTAATGACACTTATCAGTGGAACCGCCGAGTATTCAGCGGGTCTGGGACGACTCGATGATTGTATTTGGGGCGAAATGCAACACCAGCGACTGGGAAGGACTGAATAGACTTGAAACCTGCTGCTGCAGCATGTACATCTATTGCAATTAAATGGCAGGTGGCGATCGTAATTAGTACAGTTCAAGTACTCTGCCTTCTCTCTCCTGTAACACGATATCAATTTAATTGCCAACCCGAGATTCTTGGAATGGCACAGCCGAAAAAGCACGTCCTGTAAGCTTTAATTTGATGTGTCGGATTACATACAGGAATTCACGCCTTGTGGCACCTGTACTGTACCAAGGAATTAGTCAGAATATTATACAGAAATGTTGTCAGTTACACGGCTTACACGTATTTAAGAACCATTTTACGCATATGAATACCATCCGAAGGAAGTGGTGTCCTATACTGCATTGTGTCCTCTGAAATGTCGTGTGAGATATTGCTCAGAAATCACCATGCAATTTGCCCAAATGTGATATTTCTTCTGACTACAATCATATAATGAGGCATATGGGATAATCATGATAGTGATCTGTTCGGTCAGATTATTGAAAGTGAAACACAATATGTGGATTTTAATAGGAATTTATATTGTTAATGCGGCATATGTTGTTAAGTGCGTTCGAGTTATCTTTGGATGTTTGCATATATCGACAGTAACCGTTCGATGACCACCGTATAAATGTCCGAAATACAGTACAGCCCATAATTAAGTACTCATTATGAGGCACTGCTGATGCACGATTAGCGCACCACAAGTGCAAAATTGGTATGCTATTAGATTGGCTTTGTCGTGCACTACCGTAGAGTGCGTCGCGAGAGGCGGATGGCGTATAGGGCTGGCGATCGAGTATCGTGCACACCTATTTTACAACGATGTACCTTATGCTGAAATTCTTCTCTCTTGTTCAATGTACGCATTTTCTGTCGAACGTATGTAGACAAACAAATCATTGGTGGCAAAATATGGGATCTTGCTTCAGTCTCGGGGGCCAGACGTCGGTATTTCTACATCAGTAATCGGTTCAAAGCATCAGCTTCATGCTGAACACTATGTCAGTGCACAGATGAATGACATTATGGCCAATAATGTCGGCCTCCCTTTCTTGATGTCGACGACAACATAAGTTTATTCATTCGGTAGTCCATGCCCCCACCCCATAGACTGCGATGGAATACACAAGTCGTTGAACAGTTTGCCTTGGAACGAAGAAGCAACACTATACAGCCCAATGTCTGAGGCATGGGTAAATTTTGATTTTCGGGAAGGGAAAACTGCCGTTCCACTAACTGAGAAATAGCTTCCGCACGTTCAATACTTTTCTTGACTCCGAACTTCGATAAATGTGGTGTTGTGGGTTACTGACTGAGTAAGCTAACTTCAATACAGTGTATGTATACAAATTACCTGCCTGAGAGGCAGCCTTAAAGATAACTTTTGAGAAAGGACTAATATGACACCAATGTTGACATGGGGTAGTTTTGTCTCCATATACATGGACTCCAGAGTGATTCCCAAATATTCCAGAAACGGGCAAGAGGATCTCCTAATCTACTGAAATGTGAGTGGGTCTAGCGATGATGCGATATGCTTCGTTTTGTCGGAGGAGAGTCAGCTGCAGTGGTACATGTAGCTGTGTTTCACGAACCAACAAATGGCGTGAGAAAGCTGTTAAAATGACTCGAGTAAATATAAGAATAATCCCTTATAAGAAAATGCCAACATCTTCAGCTTGGATGGATTGAAATAATCCTTAAAGCATCGGATATGTTGGCTTTGAATAAATTAGACCATTCTTGTAATAAATTTCACAATAAAGCGTTTCTTCATATAATACTTAACCGTTGCTACAATTATAATTTCAATGATTTGCAGTTTACTTTATAATTGCGCCATCGTGGAGTTAGAAGGTAAATCTTTCCAAGTTGGCCTGTGGTTAGCCCGAAGTTTTTGGCACACAGTCGTTATTTGGTTGTTGGGCGAAAGGCTGTCTGCTTGCTTGATTGGATGTTTAAAAGTGATATCGTTGTTTGAATCCATGATTGCGAAGTTCGACTAAGAATGTTGCTTTCTTATGAAAGACAGGAATTAATAATGAATTATCCGGAATGAGTTTATTTCTAGGTTAATAAATCGCAGGGTGAAACTGGGACCGCTACAAACATGTGGTAATTTCGCTGTCATTGATCTGGATGACTGTAAACAGTATTAGTTTTGCTTGCAGATGTGAACCCAGAGCAATTATAGGGCGAATGTCGAACAGGACTGAAACTTGTTCGCGTAAAATAGTTCTCCAAAACCATATATATTCGAGTATCTCCGATTGTATGCGTTGCTGCAGAATGTGAATATGGCGAGGAAATTATCAACAACTGATCTTGGTAAACTGTCTCGTCAGCTTCCGATAGGCCGAGACAGCTAGAGATCTGCTCACTTATCCGGCTAAGCCTTATGCTAGCTTACTTTGTAAACATGATCAATAAGCAATTGTGGGTTATAATATCATAATCTCTCTGATACATCTTGGGGGCAAAAGGAGGCAATTATATAGAAATTTACCGCACTGAAGCACGATAGCGACTTCCAGAAAGGCAGGAAGGTTTAATTATAAATTAGGGGGAGATTGTTAAGACAGTTGAATCTCCTTTATGACAGTCTAGCTGACTGGAAGAAAACCATTAGTATGTAATATACAGCATATCACTTTTCTTGAGGTTTTGGTTCGCAGATGACGTCGAGCATTGCTACCTACATTATTTTTTACGTCTTAACAGGTCTGGTGGGAGTTGTATGTAACTTAGTTTTATCAAACTGATTTATTGGAGGAGAATTCCAGAAGCAGAGGACAAAACTACAACATTTGTTATGGATTCTCTTCTATTCAACCCAAACGACAAATCGACCCCTCTATTTGCCAAAGCTATGATTAACGCAATAATGCGAAAGAGATGTAAGGTTTAGCTGGGAGAAAGCCGATTTCTGTTACAGGCTTATTACGCTGGTGAAAGCTGATAATAAAATGAGAATTTTTGATGAACTATATATATATATAAGGAATGAAATGTTTTATAGTGAAAAATACTCGTCAGGCTAATTCAATTTCATATGAACGTTCAATCGTTTTGTGTTTTCGATTATGTATTTTCTAACGAATTTTCGATCCATCTTGAATATGACACATTCAACCAAAACTAATGTTTCCATTATCACCATATTTCCATATTGGATCTTGCAAACTCAGAGAAATCATGGTTTGGCTCCGCGGACGTGCCACAATGGGAATATTTGTCGGCTGAAAGCTTCACTTTTTTGCAAACTTTGAATTGGGAGTTGCTCGAAAAACATGTTAATCCCGAAACAATGCAAATTTTATTTCATTTATTCAAAAAAATCATGTTATTTAGGAATTGGTTCTTCACGTGGCTGATCATGAAGATTTCAACATTTCTTCAGTCGTTAAAAATGATGCATTGCTTCGTATATTAACACATTATTATGATCGAAATCGATTAAGATTATGAAAGTTAGAACGTGGTAAATCAGGTTACTGCATTGTGGTACCAGGTGAAAAGTGAAAAGCTTAGATCGATCAGTGATTTGCCGCCAGTCACTTCTTCCGCGTTTATCAGTATTCTAGAGCTAGAGCATACCAGCCGGGCAAATTATTGATGACTACAAGAATACAATGATTTGAAGACAAGGAATTGTAGATGCAGTGGAACACAATTCGAGACACTAGGAAATATCAGTTTGTCATCACAGCTCCCTAGCTAGCGTATCTAATTCCGCTTAAGCCGGTGCTAGGGGCCGTGTGGATACTTCATAGTCTCCACATGAACAAGCACAATAAAAGCGCGGCTGAGATACTAAGGCTACGTCCGAGATTCCTCTCTATTCTCGGGTCTGAATGCTGGGTGTCGAAAAATATCGCTCCAATTTAGAAGTAGGTATAAACAAACGGCTTTAACGAGCCTGACTATATTTGAGAGAAAACTGCTTCGTGGTTATTATATCATCATTAACGCAGCATATGGCTCTGTATATTGTTTCAAGGCATCTCAGAAAATAAGTTAGAAAATTCTTTGTTTTGTTCAGTTTATACAATTCAGTTGATAAAATAGAGTAAGATTCATAACATAACATATATTATCATAATTCTAGACCAATGGGTGCCGAAACTTTGATCAAACAGGAGTTTGTGTTAATAAATCTTTATGGGATGCTGTGAATAATAAACTTCATGAGTTCGAAAATCCGTAGGCTATACTCATCGTTTCGATCAAGCCATGATCACACGACGTAGAATCGGCCATACACGATCAACTCACGAACATTTACTAAAAAAAGAGTCAGTCTCAATGTGTATACCATGCCACCAAGAAACATAATTACTCTTATCGACTGTATAAATTTTAAGATTAAAAGAGATTCTTTTTATCGAGCAGCTACCTTGGAAGATCTTTTTAGTCAGGTAAAAGAAGACTGTATCTTATGTTATTTGAGAGAAATCGGTTTGTTGCAGAAGTTTTAATGTGTGTATATTTTAACTTGAATACTTAGAATTTTGTTTGATCGTCGCTATATAGCTGAAATATTGCTGAACGCGACGTTAAACCTTAATTCTCTCCTTCCCTTGTGTTTAAGAACCCACTCATTTAAATTAAGGTCGCTTCGACAAATTCACGATAAACGAACTGATCAAATTAACTTCGTGGGTGATTAGATATTTTTCAGGAATTTCATCGTTCATCGCCAGAATAGTTTTCGTCTTCAGTAGTTGGCATATCTAACCACGGAACGAATTATTTCGCCTCAGGGATCCCTTTACATTGATCAAATCGCGGTTGACACGTCTGACGTAGATAAATGAAATACCATTCCAAGCTTCAAACCTCATTCAACATTCCTTCCGCTTATGGTTTCCTATGTCAGATGGAACTCGTATCCACGACGTCTGTGACTCCAAACTCTTTAACGCAATGTCAAATATCGCCATCGAACGCCTTCATCATGGCACTCGTTCTGTCATTTTGTCGTCTTTTATGTGTCACCTGTCTTCCTCCGGAAAGTGTTCAGAAGGATATATGTGACACGGAAGTGCTCGATGAAACAATCCCGTTTCTCACGTGGCAGGATATGGTCAGCAGTTATTAAGTTGAGAAACAGATGGGGGGATTAATGTTACACTCAAGGCTCTTTCACCCATATGAGGACAGGCAGCTTTAAATGGTGGAGGAAGCCACAGTACCGGGAGAGAAGCACCGCCCGCCGGCAAGTAACTGGCAAACTTTCACACATGCACCAGAAACTGATGGGTAACCCTATTGTGAGTCCAGTTATAATTGTCCAGTTGAGTGAATTGTTATAATACGTTGTTTCTAAATATACCAGGTACAAAGCAGAAACAGCTGTTAGTCAAGGATTATTTATACTATTATTATATTTAGTATGTGTGTTCTCTGGGATGATTATTCACCGCTTTTGTATATATCACGCTTTTTGCTCTTTCACCAACTTGTACAAACTACTTCGGGATAGAACAAGCCCCCTGGGGTTTTATTCCCGCCAAATGTATAGCCAGCACTTTTATATTTGTTTATGCTACTGTTAATCTTTACCCATTTGGTGAAAAAACATTCAATTCAATTCAATTCAATTCAATATCCAGCATTTTGATTGTGCCTGTATATCGCGAAGCTCTCGATATTTTGAAGCGATCTCAATATTGGTTTCCTGGAGCATGTCGTTTTCAAGATCTAGTACTAGTATTTCGTTATATTTTTGTTCAACTTCGACGATGTTTCATCCCCTTTTTTCTCATTATCAGACCGATGTGGCTCATTTGGGAGAGGCGTCAGTTTGTCGCAGTTAACAATTTGGTTTCGTTCCGAAGTTTTAGAGATTTGGTTGATAGCTGGAAGAAAGGTGGAAGAGATGCATATTGCAGAGAGTACTATATCATTTTTCAATAATGAATTATTTGTTTGAAAACGACCTGGAGGGAAGCGGCTACACGCAGTCCACAACATCAATGATGTTTCAGTAATTAGTCACTTCAGTGGGGTGGGATGCTACGGCATTTCTCTAATCGGTTTGTTTTAACTTAAATACTTAGAATTTTGTTTGATCGTCGCTATACAGCTGGAATATTGCTGAACGTGACGTTAAACCTTGATTCTCTCTATCCCTTGTGTTTAAGAACCTGCTCATTTAAATTAAGGTCGCCTCGACAAATTAACGATAAACGAACTTATCAAATTAACTTCATGGGTGATTAGATATTTTTCAGGAATTTCATCGTTCATCGTCAGAACAGTTTTCGTCTTCAGTAGTAGACGTATCGGACCAAGAAACCGATTATTTCGCCTAAGAGATCCCTTTACATTGACCAAATCGAGGTTGACACGTCTGACGTAGATAAATGAAATACCATTCCAAGCTTCAAGCCTCATTCAACATCCCTTCCGGTTATGGTTTCCTATGTCAGATGGAACTCGTACCCACGGCGTCTGTGACTCCAATCTCTTTAACTCAATGTCAAATATCGCCATCTAACGCCTTCATCATGGCACCCGTTCAGTCATTTTTGTCGTATTTTATGTGTCCACTGTCCTTCTCCGGAAAGTGTTCAGAAGCGAATTTGAAACCGGACTTTCCCCGAATCCTATCAAGTAGGACATTCGTCACACAGCCAGGTTCCAATCTAATTTTTTCGAATTCCAGAGTGGCAGTTTATTTATCACAATGTTCAGTGCCACCACGGAAATGCTCCCTGAAAAAAAACGTTTCTCGCGTGGCAGGATATGGTCAGCAGTTATTACCGAAGCTGACTGATAGATGAGTAACTCTATTATCAGTCCAGTTATAATTGTCTAGCTGGGTGAAGTGTTATAATATTTTGTTTCTAAAACTATATCTGTTAAGGAATTTGATTATGAGTGTATCTCGGAATGTTCTCGATATTCTGAAGCGGTCACATCAATATTTACATCTTTGATACGACTACACTACCGAAAATATTACTCAAATATGTTGACAGGTGTTCCAAGGTCACTTACATGTAATTCGGATTTAATAACATTGAGTAAATATCATTGGCTTTAATTAATTATGTAATGTAATTAAAGACTTGAAATTACCGACCTGGGAATTATTGACGATAAAGAGATTGGATGCCTGTTATTTCCACTATATAAATCGCCATTTTGTCAGTACATTCGAGTCTTTCTGGGTTGGGAAAAAGCTGCTTTCTTAACAATTGTTCTGATTTCATACATATGTGAAAAGAGAAGCCTGCAACTTCAAACGAAATATATATGGTTCTATTATTGTTCAGTAAATTAAATGCGTGCACGCTAAAACGTGGAACAATAGCTGATTTAGAGAAGAAAGTTTAATATTATGGTCAAAAAGTATGAACTATGCCCAGTGTTGAGCAGACACTTCTCATTGGCCTCTAACAACCTAATGCGTGACGGGTAACGGACAGATTTATTCATCGAATTGAATTAAAAGCTTTGCTATCTCTTCCAGTAATCATATTCATTTCTCGGGTATTTGAATACAAATTTCGTGCTGTTAGCATACAGCCCCTAATGTGCAAACCTCGCGTGGTCTTCGGAACCTCGGATTGGAAACCAGACTTCCACTTCCCTATTCAAGTGACAAGTTAAGGGCCATATAAAATTCCTGGAGTTTTCAACCTGGAAGCAGATAATGGCCATTAATGGATATCTCTTTATGTACTTGACATAGTTTCTTCCTTCTGAGCTCAAATGTGATACTGTACGTATCTTTCCAATAGTCTCAATATATGTTGTACATGCATGGTTTGAGCTATGGTAACTCCTGTGTATTGATTGTGGCTCTCATTCATTTCATTCCATGCTATTAAATAAACCACTGACTGTGGTAAGCCGATCATCTTAACATGTCCAAACATTTCCCATTACTTGTATTCCTGGTGAACATAACACTGGATGGAAGGATCGGAAGTATTATTCAAATCTGACAGCTGGGAACAAGATGCACCAGGAGACAGGCGGTTTAGTTAGTTTGCGTCGATAAATTGGCCGTTTGAATTATTCATGTAATCGCGCCCTTTTCTCAAACAAGATATTGGTTGATTTGAGAGAATGGGCATCTTAACTCGACGTGCCACCCATGGAAAATTCTGTTTTAGCGAAGAACAGAAAAATGGGTTACTGAGAATGTTTAGAATACAAAAGAGATTATTTCAATACGTGTTTATTTCGTGTTTATGTTTTAAAGGGGAACCCTAACGGTCTATAGTCCAATGAAACATAACGAAAACAAGAATGTTGGAGCTGAAATACATAAAAATTGGCGACAAGGAATCAGTTAAGGAGTTGCATCCCACCTGGGAGTCAAATCTACGACAAAACCCGTATTCAGCAGTTTTCAAGTACCACATCGATTCTTTATCAAGGGGAGACAATTGTGGTGAATAAATGTTTGCCAAAGTGAAATTTTGGCCTTTAAAATTTAATTTTCGCCTGATTGGGTAGAGACCACATAAGCTTGCAATTCACACATGTGACGCGCAAGGGAACATTTCTATCAGATAATAGTCTCTAATGTATTTAATCTCTTTAAGGTGGTTCAGTACTCAAACAACGTTACAACGTCATGGTCGTACAGCACAACGTCATTTTCCACCTCCGGCACAAATGAGGCCAGCGAGGGGGGAATAATTAACATCACAGATCTTCGTAGATAATGGGGGTATGGATGTTCAAAGCCCTGTACAAAAAAAGTAGATCGAAGACACCATGTTTTTATTTATAAATTAAACGACGCAATTTAGGAGAATCACTACTGAAAATGTTATAATATGTCACCGGGCAAACTTTTCTCCTAAAATTTATTTTGTATTCGTAATACGTGATTCTTACAGTTAGAAAACTTGATTATATTTGAAATTTTTATATAAATAACATATTCACAATCACGATGTTGTTATAATCGTGAAGCCACCTGGCTTTTCAACTTAGAAAAGTGAAGGTTTAACACAGTGTGAGATTCGTGCAGCTTTTCATGAGCAAACTACTTTTAGCCTGATTTTGTCTCAAATGTGCTGACATGGTGGTGTTTGAGTGTGAATACACAAAAATCTAGATCGAAGACCCCAATGTTTTTCAATGTTATTTTGCTCGGCAACACCCCAGGTTTCAACAGTTAGAATATAACGGCAGGTCACCGGACAAAGTTTTGAGGTCTGAACCACCTTAAGGGCTTGTGACACACTTGAGCGGATTTTCACCCAACCACTGACATTTTACGTCTGATTGTTAGAACTGTGAATGTTACAAACATTTCATTACATTATTAACTTTGCCGAGTAGGTCAACCCTTCAACCAAATATCACAATAGACAGACAAAATGGGAGTTTTAAAGTCTGGGCAGGGTGGATGCAAGACGTTAAACAGTTCTTGGCATAAGCAAGAAAGGACGATCAATTTACTCTTTTTGTGTGTGTGAAACCATCACTCAAACAGCATCTGTATCAATCAACCACATAACAAAAGCGGTCGGTGAGCGAAGCAACACCAGCCAGGCGTTCGATTAGAGACTATCATTCGATGAATCGTAAAGCGGTTTAAACCATTCAGCCCTAAGTACAGACAGTGGTCAATCAAATTAAAGAAGAATTACTTTGACACCAATATTCTGTAATGGTGTTGTCTTGGTGGATACGACCGTCGCTGTCAGCGGTAAACGTGAAAACTGAAGGGTAGCCTAGAAGGGAATGAGTGAGACTGAATCACATGTATGTGTCTGCTTGACAGCTATGGTCAGTTAGTCTAGAGATTGAAAAGAGTAAGTATTTAGTGTTCAAAGAAGACCGTATGCTTGAAGGGTTTAATCCTACGATATCCAATTTTTAGACGAGATATCATACATTTACTATACATGATTCAAAGTTTGTCTCTATGAGCGAGTTAACCCTATTTGGCCTAGGCGATTAGGGGTGTACTGCAGCATCGGAGGTAGGACGGAAAATGCCCCCTATATATTTTCACTATACCTAAGGCTATCTTTGTGTCAAGCTCTACTAGAAAATGTCAACAATTCCAAGATGGCTGCCACGCAGTTTATTTTGATCATTATTCGGTCAGATATTTCGAATTTTTTATTTACGGGTTTTCTTTGTAAAAACTGCATGATAAATCTGTGAATAATATGTTACTGTGAAATAAAGTAACATTTTACCACTTTTCCTCCCAGGAGAGCAGGAATTTTGAAGAAAAATGACGAAAACATCACTTATCTGGTACCCACAGGGTCGCCATTTTGAATTTATCCAGGTTCAAAATGACCCGAATATGATAAACTACAAAGTGTTATGGAGTGTCAGCTTTTCCGTTCCGGAGGTAGGTTCAAAACACTAAGAAGGGGCGCAAAGTGCCCCCTCTCAGTCCAGGTAGGGTTATATACATATATATACGTATATTGTGGAACTCGTGGACTACCAGTAAGACGGAATGATCCGAGGAGAAAGCTATTTCAATCAAGCGTCTAATCTCATGAACGGTATTGTCAAGTTAGGCTCAAGCTAATTTGACGTTCCATTCTGAGGTTAAAATGAGCGACCCATGTAATGCATCACAAAATAATCAATTAATCTTTCTTCCCTAGTCGTGCCAAATAAATAGCAAGGTTATGGCACTTAATGACTGTTACCAACTTGACATGCTCATGAAACGAGAATGTCAACCACTAAACATACTCTTGATAGACAGCTGAAATTTGCGAGTTTATGACCTGTAAAAGTGCACAGATAGACAGTTTATATATGATATTTCGGTAAAAACCGTAGAAAACGGTAAAGTCTTCCTATGAACGCAACAATCATTAAGCATTTGCGCATCTATGATCGCGTGGAATTTTTCGTGTAAGGAAGAGCGTCAATGTACAAGCAGTCTTACATGGACAGTAAACATTTCAGCTGAAGCGAATTTGAATTGAGACGCGGTCAAAAGTTTTCCATGACCCCTTAAAACAACTCGATGCATCAGTCAACGAATCCCAAATGAATTTCACGGAAAAAGGTGCAGTGTTTTATTTTCCTTCCGTTAGTAAACAAAAATTCATTGGTAGGATGACAGCAAATATAGTACATGTAGGTACCAGAAAGATTAAAGTAAATAAGTATTCATCACACGACGAGGTCTTCTTGAGTTTGTACTCCTGGTGGCTGGTTCTTAATTATTTGATGGAATCTGGGGTTAGGAAATAGATGATAAAACTCATGGAACCCATTTACGTGTCTCAAAGTAATCTACTCATCGTCCGAAATAGCTATTTTCCCAGATATATAATGCAGACTGACATATTCCCGACGTTGGCTGGTACTTTACTATAAGTCGCCAGTGCATACGGGAATAATCGTTCGTCATTTCAAATTGATATATGAGTTAGAAAAGCATTCAAATCTTTCGAGTCATAATCGGATGGATCGACCGTATGGTTTCCTTGTACTGATGGAGGATAATATATTTCAGAAACCGTGTATTTTGGTGGCAGAGGGTAATACAGCTAAGGAACGAAGCATGATTACACTATGCGATGTAGTGTACAGTATGGTGGACTTGTTCGGAGACAATGCGACGGACGACAATCAAGAAATCTGTTCATGCTCATGTAGAACTTGTGTCCGAATTGAAGGGAAGAATGATAAATCACTTTCCATTTCACTCGAGTACCACATTTAACTTATGGTGGCCCTATAACGCCCGGTTATTCGATTTAGTTAGTCGCCCAGTTTGGTAGTTTGCTAGCAAAGAAACGTACAGTACGATCCGAAGTTATCGTTATACTACCTGGTCAGATATGCTCAAATTTGGTTTGCATGTAGAGATTCTCTGAGGACGAGAAGAACCTTAAGGATGACATCTCTATAGTCATGGTTCGTCTGACACAAAGTATATCGATCTATATTATGGAGGCTAAAGGATGACGGCTTTTCGCCTTTCTCGAGATTACGGGCTTAGAAATTAGTGATATGAACGTTGGCTACCAATCAGATTGCTTAGAAGGAACAGGACCATACTTTAAATATATTCGTTGCAACGCAGGATCCAACCCGGATATTGTCTGTTGGTTGTACAACTCTTGTGTAATGACTGTCAAACATGATTAAACAGTGTTATCAAGAACATTCCCCTCTTGGTCACACATATTCAAAGTTTTGTGGTTTCTGACGGATGCTTTTCCACAATGAGTGGATTCTGTACTATTAACATATAAACTTGTCTGCAGAGCTTGTCTGATACTATAGCAGACCGGTCGATTTTTGCTTACATATGCCGTAGATCAATATGATTGCTGGCTTTGTAATCATGATCAATGAGCAATTATGGGTAATGATACCATAATCGCTATAGTACATCTTGGGGGAAGTGTACGCAATTATATCGAAAATAACCGCATCGGAGCACGATCGTTAATACCACAATAACTGCTAAAGTTAAATAGAAAGAATGGACATTGCCGAAACAGCTGACTCGCACTACTAACTAGACTCTCACTACTTCCTGGTGGATGGAAGAGATAAGCTGTATAAAATATGCATGCGGCCTTATTTCAGCAGATCGTGAGTATTTATCTGTCGGAACCGGAACAATATCATCGTGGGGGACATTCAATGTTGGATATGCCTCACGAATGGCACCATTGACTGGTTCGAAATTACGCCATTATTTGTACCAGTGAAATACCGGAATGATGTATTCCCACACGAAAGCGATCTCTATATTTTAGGAAGGTATACGCAGAGTTTATACAGTCTCACTTTTTAAATCGATATCGCGAAATATGGATCAGAAATGGCCAGGCTGTTGAATTGCAAGGCGAATTTTCCCCGGGATTTCCGCTTAACCCGAAACTAGGCGGGGGGGGGGGTCTAGCTACTTCAAGATCATTTATGGTGTTCATATGAAGAGTCAAAATCAAAGCGTGACTGAGATACATCACTCTAGATAACGACTTTACAACGAAAAGCATATGGATTTGATATTTTAGGAGCATCATATCTTGCCGGCATCATTGAAAACTGTAAATACTTCTGTCTTGCAGGAAACTAACCTATGTTTATGTATATTATGAATGTTGCTTGCCTTTTTGTATTTTTTTTTTATTCGGTTCCAATGCTGTTATATGGAATATGGAACAAGTCTTTGAATTATGGACGCAGAAATTCTTGAATATTGAATGGCAGACTATAGACGCTTGTATTTTGATTTGCTATAACTCATTAAACGATTTTCCTACTATTTCGTTTTAACCTATATTTGCAATTCATCTTAAAGTGCTAGTACATATGCTATCTTATGTGATAAAGAATCATTTATAACAGATTCATTTGATTAGCTCACACCAAATACGGCGTTGATCTGTGCGGGCTCGAGAGAGTTGCCATCAGAGTTTTTTCTGACTCCGCCCTCCAGCAACGCGTGAATTTTCAGACGAGACAAACGTTCTGTCCATTGACTCCGATAGATTCTGAAAATTCTGGAGAAGTTTCCATTGCACGAGATAAGATACATGTATACACTTCTTGAAATTTTCTGTCGAGTTGCCAAGCAATCTATACTCGCATATTTCAACATTAGTTAACAGGTGCTCCACCTTGTGAACAGCGGAATTATGTATAGATGACAGCTGTTGTCATTGCAATGTTGCGATTACAGCACGTGCGCCATTCATAAATTTACTACGATTGCCATGCCCTCCCAGACACAGCGCAACGGCAAGGATCCTGTGAAACGATTCGCATTTGAAAGCTTTTCGAGTCGTAAAACTAAGTGAAAAACAGAAATGGAGTAAATAATCTATTGAAAGTCAAAAGTTGCGAGTAATTCTCATTTAAAGCCATTCACTATGGAGCCAACGGTGCGTTAACCTATACACCCTTTCCAAATCGTATTTGGAATAGGTCCATTTTGGAATATAGTCATGAGAGAAAGGGTAGTATATCGTTCACTATCGCCCAGGACAGAAATCTTCTTATGGTTCCAATGCTAAAGAACAGGCAGATGATTTAGAATAAAGAAATAGAACACCACAAGGTTTCATGGTACACTTATTTTACCTCCCCAAATTAGCGATATAACATAAATATAATACGAATATCAACTTCATGGTTTTCAATAGATATTTCATGGAACTGAGTCGTTCATTCCATGCGTCTTCATAATTATCGACCGAATTATTTCGCTGCAGAGATTCACAACCATAGTTGCCCGAGATGTTTTACCTGAAGTTTTGGAGAACAGCGATATATTCTATTTTTAATCTTATTAAATTAAGTTGTAGGGGAGATTGAGGTACAGTGTGACATGGGGCACAGTGGGGCAAGCCCTCTAGCTCCTTTGTTAAGTACAGGATGCACATTACAATATTATCAGCAGAAAGCTACCATCCCCATACAACACCTATATTGAGTACATATGAGAACTATCATTGGTAAAAAAATTACGAGGAAAAAAACTGTTTTTTAGGAGTCCCAGTAAATTCTGAGGACTAAGGATGATATTTTGTTATACCAAGTTTTCAGTAGTATTTTCTTTGCTGCTTTGTTACTACTGAGAAACGATGGACAAATGCACAATTTAAATTATATAGATTTATTATCTCAGATGTATGTATTACTTTTTTTCATAAAATGGAAACTATCATGTACCTGGGATGGACTGGGACACTTTTGCTGGGCAACACTGGGACAATAGTAATCAAATGGTGAAATTTACTTTGACCATAAAATGGTATCAAAGTGCATTATTTTGTTTCCTAGATTATATTAATTGCTAACTCTATCAGATTTGATGAGTTTTACTAACACTTTCAAAGTCAATTGCTTTTGTTGGAATGAAAGTCATACAAAATATTTTTTGCCCTCAAATTTGGCCCCTGGGAAATATTTTACGTGAAGCAGAGATCTGAAATAGCAACTAACTTAACCATCGCTGTTGAATCTTCTAAACTCCTATGAAACATATTAGTATATACTTGATATAACATGTATTTTGATTATTGTCCCATCCCACTCCAGTGGGTGTCCCAGTGTACCCCATAGTGAGGCAAACTGGGACACATTTTTTTACGTTTTTTAAAACGAATTCTGGAGAAAAGTTTAAGAGATATTTCAGAATTGTTTGCATGACTATGTCATACTAAATATAAATTATAACGAGAGTATAGAAGGCTACACTTCATGACAATAATAACAGAGATTTTTGCAAAAAAGGTGAAAAATTTCCCAGTGTACCTCAATCTCCCCTAATCAAAGTTTCCTTCTAAACGCTATTCACGACCTGTTCATCATGATGTCTCTATTGCATCATTGGAAACTTGTACTCCCCTCTCTCTTAAAATAACTAGATTGTGCTTCTGTAAATTTTAATTTTATGCCTCGTTGGAATTTTCTACCAGAGGCATTGTTATTCAATTATCGAGGTTGCAATTCTCTGTGGCAAACGACTGCCTATTGTATGGCAATGTGTATGGTGCCTAATGCTATAGGAACGTGGTACTTTCCTTGTATTCTTGAAATTCTTTGTACCTGAAATGACGTTTCGCTTAACATTTGAATATACCCGCAATATGATATTACAAAGCAGGGTTTCTCACCAGTAAGGCCACGGATTTGCAGATGCACAAAATGCAGTGCAGTGCATTGGGTGTAATATTTTTCACAGTAAATATTGGTTATTTCAATCGCTCTTTAAATTAGGTTTGGCCTATGTGCACCATATTTGGAACATTTCCTAGTCACGTTATATTTGGAATGCATCTTTTGTGGGAAGATCAGTAGAAAATATTGATAAACAGAGGAAGTGGCGATTACAGATCGAAACTCGTATTATCACCGCGTGTACAATGCTAGACACTAGGTTACTTAATTCCATTCAATTACAGATTTAGCCACACTTAATTTCATATAATGAATAGACTGAACCCACTAGGCCATATGCGCTTTTCTCGATCCAATCATCAAGGCCGACATTCGTTGAAAATCAGATTATTCCGTGAAATGTGTAAGATCTCTCAACACGAAGCTGTAAGCTACAGGTCCGTACATGAATAAGGGGGGTATTCGATCGATACCCCACACCCGCTGCCTTTTAACCGGGCGGAGTTCGGCCCCAACAGTCCAAAACATCAGATGAAAGATTGGCGTGTGGGTCATCTGCAACATCTATACTCATTAACCGGATTCCGGTAAGATCAAAGAGCTGTTGGATTTCCTCTTATGAGCTTTAATCAATTCTATGGGTTTGGACTGTCTGGCGAAATGTTGATTTTATTGATTGCTTACAAACAATCTTCACTGTGGTAAATCTTGCGGATTACCAGCCGACAATGTGAGAGACAGTATTTCTAGTTTGCAACTAGTTATATGCTTTTCATGACGTAGAATTGTCACGTGTATTGAAGAGTACGGTCGGTATTTCAGCCACAGGTCCGTACACGGATGAGGGACGGGGAGGAGGTGTTCGATCGACACCCCATCCCCGCTACCTTTTAACCGGGCGGAGTTCGGCCCCAACAATCCAAAAATTCAGATGAGAGATTGGCATGCGGGACACCGCGACCGGAATCCTACCAAGCGAAACATTCCCCCACGTTAGTCCAATCACAAGGTTGTATTAACTGGCAAAACGTACAAGACTTTGCTGAATAATCGGAGTAATTTCAAGGGATTGATTCTCGATCAGCAGAGCCGTGGAATAGTGTCTTTGTGCAAAATCGCAGATTTTGGGATGAAAACACCTATTTCTTTCTGTAAATATATGAAGATCGACTATAATCAGAATTAATTTATACCAAACAACCGTTGTTTGTTCCAATAGGTCATTATAACTGTGGAGAAATTCCGTCCTGGTTATGGTCAATCTTTTTGCACATACGTTTACAGAGATCAATTCAAGGTGTTTACATCTCGAAATCAGCGATTTCGTGATCGATACATGAGAAATAAGCGAATAATGTTTCTAGATATGCTTTCTTCGTTGTCCATAAATTATGTTGGGAACCACTATGATAAAGATACATAACTGGAAAATGTATATTCCGTTAGAAACAACATCTGTGGTACTCATTAACCGGGTTGCGGTAAGATCAAAGAGCTGTTGGAATTGAAAGCGCGTGGAATTTGATGATTTTCCTCTAATGAGCTTTAATCAGTAATATGGTTTTGGATTGTCCAGCGCTCTGGGAAATGTTGGTTTTATTGATTGCTTACAAACAAACTATCTCCACTGTGATGAGCCGACTACGTGAAAGACAATGTTTCTAGTTTGCAACGCAGGGGTGAAGCATACTCTTAACTTAAGGTTATGGAGTAAAGGTTTAAAATTGTCAAATACAAAGGGTTGTGTCAGTGAGTCAATGAGTCAGTGAATAGCGTTTAACGTCCAACAATACACATACAAAGTCAGATTTGTGATGTTACACACTGGTAAAGTGAAAATATTTTCTAGAAATCATATCGGAGAACGTGCAATGATAATTTAAACCGTGTTATTTTTGTAAATGTAAACAATGTGAGTTTCGATGTGAAAGCATATCACTATATACAATCACTATATATATATCATTTATAAGAGAGGTATAGAAATGGGAGGGCGGGAGGGTAACAAATCTGTAATTTGTTGTATAATTTGATTTTCAAATTTCATTCGATATTGAAACGAGGTACACGAACACCATGACAATTGAATGAGTTTCGTCGGCAAAATAAGAACTGTTGACATTAGAACCTTGATTTTTTGCATGAAGGTTCATATTTCAACTTGAGGGCGGGGTGATTTCCAAGAGTTCAGTGCGCGTCGGTGTTCTAATGCCTACCCTACTTCGTAGGTCCTGTGACGTTTGTCACACTGCCTTGTTCACCATCTGACGAAACAAAACACAATAAATAGGATAGGAATATATATCCTTAGAAAAAAAATTGCATAATTTGTGGACAGACTCGACTGATGAGTGGTACCTGTTAGCGACACATGTGCAAGTCGGCTTCAGCTTTGTAATGACACATATCGGTGGAACCGCTGAGTATGTAGCGAGTCGGGGACGACTGAGTGATTGTATTTGGGGCGAAATGCAATACCAGTGGCTAGGAAGGACGGTATAGCTTTGATACCTGATGACGGTTTATCCCCCTTTTGTCCCATGCTACAATGTACATCCATTACAATTATATTGCAGGTGGCGATCATAATTAGTACAATTCAAGTACCCTGTCTTCTCTCTCCTGTAACACGACATCAATTTAATTGCCAGCCCGAGATCCCAGGAATGGCGAAGCCGAAAGAGGAAGTCCCGTGAGCTTTAATTTGATGTGTCGGGTTACATACAGGAATTCACGCCTTGTGCCACCTGCACTGTGCCAATGAAATAGTCAGAACATTATGCAGAAATATTGTCAGCTTATTTAACAGCTTACACATATTTAAGAATCATTTTTGCATATGAGTACAATTCGAAAGAATATTACGCCACAACACACAATACTGCACTGCGTCCTCTGAAATGTCGTGTGGGATATTGCTCAGAATTCACCGTGCAATATGCCCAAATGTGATTTTTTTCTGATTGCAACCATATAATGAGGCATATGGGATAATCATGATAATGATCTGTTCGGTCAGATTATTGAAAGTGAAACACAATTTTAATAGGAATTTATATTATTAATGTGACATCTGTTGTTAAGTGCGTTCGAGTTATCTTTGGATTTTTGCATAATTATATCGACCGTAACAGTTCGATGACCACCGTCTAAATGTTCGAAATACAGTACCGCCCGTTATTAAGTAGTCATTATGAGGCACTGCAGGTGCACGATTAGCGCACCAGAAGTGCAAAATTGGTGTGCCATAGGATTGGATTTGTCGTGCACTACCGAAGAGTGCGTCGCGAGAGGCGGGTGGAGTACAGGGCTGGCTTTCGAGTATCGTGCACACCTATTTTACAACGATGTACCTTATGCTGAAATTCTTCTCTCTTGTTCAATGTACGCATTTTCTTTCGAACGTATGTAGACCACAAATCATTGGTGGCAAAATATGGGATCTTGCTTCAGTCTCGGAGGACAGACGTCGGTATTTCTCTATCAGTAATCGACTCAAAGCATCAGTTTCATGCTGAACACTATGTCAGTGCACAGATGAATGGCATGGCAGGATGGCCAATAATGTCGGCCTCCCTTTCTTGATGTCGACGACAACATAAGTTTATTCATTCGGTAGCCCATGCCCCCCCCCCACCCCATAGACTGCGATGGAATATACAAGTCGTTGAACAGTTTGCCTTGGAACGAAGAAGCAACTCTATACAGCCCAATGTCTGAAGCATAGGTAAATTTTGATTCTCGGAAAGGAAATCTACCGTTTCACTAGCTGAGAAATAGCTTCCGCACGTTCAATACTTTTCTTGACTCCGAACTTCGGCAAATGTGGTGTTGTGGGTTACTGACTGTGTAAGCTAACTTCTATACAATGTATGTATATAAATTACCTGCCTGAGAGGTAGCCTTAAAGATAGCTTTTGAGAGCGGAGTCGAAACAGGAGCTAATGTGACACCAATGTTGACATGGAGTAGTCTAGTCTCCATATACATGGACTCCAGATTCATCCCGAAATATTCCAGAAGCGGGCAAGAGGATCTCCTAATCTACTGAAATGTGAGTGGGTCTAGCGATGATGCGATATGCTTCGTTTTGTCGGAGGAGAGTCAGCTGCAGTGGTAGCTGTGTTCCACGAACCAACAAATTGCGTGAGAAAGCTGTTAAATGATTCTCGCAAATATAAGAAGATTCACTTTTAGCACAATGCCAACAGCTTGGATAGATTGAAATAATCCTTAAAACATCGGATATGTCGGCTTTGAAATAAATTAGACCATTTTTGTATTAAAGTTATCATGAGCAGAAGACATGTCCAAAATAAGGCATTTCTTCATATGATACTTAACCGTTGTTATAACTATAATTTCAATGATTTGCAGTTTATTTTTCAATTGCGCCAAGTTAGAAGATAATTTTTTCCAAGTTGGCCTGTGGTTAGCCGGATGTTTCCGGCGCACGGTCGTTCTTTGGTTGCTGCTTGCTTGATTGGATGTTTAAAAGTGATGGCGATGTTTGAATCCATGATTGCGAAGTTCGACGAAGAATGTTGCTTTCTTATGAAAGACTGGAATTAATAATGGATTATCTGGAATGAGTTTATATCTGGGTTAATAAATTGCAGAGTGAAAATGGGACCTGTATTATATTCTACAAAGTCATTTGGATCTCAGTGGTCCGGATGCCTGTAAACAGTATTAGTTTTTCCTTGCAGATGTGAACACAGAGACAACAGGACTGAAAACTTGTTCTAGAAAAGTAATTATGCAAATCACATATATTCGAGTTTCTCCGATTGTATGCTTTGCTGCAGAATGTGAATATGACGAGGAAATTATCAACAACTGATCTTGGTAAACTGTCTCGTCAGCTTCCGATATGCCGAGACAGCTCGATTTCTGCTCACTTATCCGGCTGAGCCTTATGCTAGCTTACTTTGTAAACATGATCAATAAGCAATTATGAGTTATGATATCATAATCTCTGTGATACAACCCCGGAGCAAAAGGAGGCAATTATATAGAAATTTGCCGCACTGAAGCACGATAGCGGCTTCCGAAATGGGAGGAAGGTTTAATTATAAATTAGGGGGGATTGTTGAGACAGCTGACTCTCCTTTCTGTCTGGAAGAAAACAGTAATATGTAATATAAAGCATATGATTTTTCCTGAGGTTTTGGTTCGCAAATGACGTCGAGCTTTGATACCTACATTATGTACAGGACTACTGGGAGTTTTATGTAACTTAGTTTTATCAAACCGATTTATTGGAGGAGAATTCCAGAAGCAAAACTAGAACATTTGTTATGGATTCTCTTTTATTCAAACCAAACGACAAATCGTCCCCTCAATTTTGCAAAGATATGATTAACCCTACCTGGCCGGGGAGAGGCAAAATTGTCCCCCTACGAAATTTTCTGCGCTATCGCCGGAACGACAAAAAATGGAGTGCTGAAACTCAGTGACTTTATAGTTTATCATATTGGAGTTATTTTGAGCCTATTTACATGACCACACGAGCAGAAGATCACGTGGGGGTACCAGAGAAGTGATTTTTTTCGTCATATTTCTTCAAAATTTCTGCTTTTTCGCGATGAAAAGTGGACAAAAACTATTTTATTTCACATCAAATTAATATTTACTAATTTATCATGCAGTTTTTGCGGAGAAATTGCATAAATAAAAAAAATCGGAAAATCTGACCGAAAATGGACCAAAAATGCCGTCACTGTGACTATCTTGGATTTTTCACATTTTTTGGTAGAGCTTAACCCAAGGATATGGTGTGGTAAGTTTCAGCCCCCAAGCTCAAGAGGTAATAAAAATATTTAGCAGTTTTTTTTATCCCCATGCCAGGATACGTCCAAAAAAACCCAGGCCAGATAGGATTAATGCAATGATGCGAAAGTGATGTAAGGTTTAGCTTGGAGAAAGCCGAGTCCTGTTACAGGCTTGTTACGCTGGTGAAACCTGAGAATAAAATGAGAATGTGGGATGAACTGTGTTATATGTATAATGAATGAAACGTTTTATAGTGTAAATACTCGTCGGGATAATTCAATTTAATATGGACGTTCATTCGTTTTTTTGTTTTCGGTTATATATTTTCTAACGAATTTGCTATCCATCCTAAAAATGACACCTACAACTAAAACTAATGATTCATTATCACCATATTCGCATTTTGAATCACCAATGCTCATGCAAACTCAGAGAAATCATAGTTTGACTGCGCTGACGTATCACAAAGTGAGTTATATTTTTGGCTGAACGCTTTTAACCCAGAAACAAGGCAAATTCCATTTCATTTATTAAAAAAAAAAAAAATATTTTGGAATTGGTTCTGCACGTACCAAAAGCTGATCATGAAGTTTTCAATATTTCTTCAGGCTTTCAAAATGTTCTTGATCAATTGTTTCGTAATACATTATTATGAACCAACTCCAATAAAGTTATGAAAGATAGAACGTGGTAAACCAGTGGTGAAAAGTGGGAAGTTTAGACGTTCGATCGTTGATTTGCCGCCAATCACTTCTTTTACCAGTACTCTAGAGCTACAAGACTTTGTTTTTGTATGCCAACCGGGCAAAGCCGGGTGACTACGGGACTACAGTTATTTGAAGACAAGAAATTGTAAATGCAGTTGGGCGAATTGCGAGACACTAGGACCAGTCGTGTTTTAGAAGCGGGGAAAAACAAACGGCTTTAAAGAACTTGATCGGAAGTATTATTCAAATCTGACTGCTGGGAACAAGATGCACCAGGAGACAGGCGGTTTAGTTAGTTTGCGTCGATAAATTGGCCGTTTGAATTATTCATGTAATCGCGCCCTTTTCGCAAACAGGATATTGGTTGATTTGGGAGAATGGACATCTTAATTCGACGTGTCACCCATGGAAAATTCTGTTTTAGCAAAGAACAGAAAAATGGGTTACTGACAGTGTTTAGAATAAAAAAGAGATTATTTCAATACGTGTTTATTTCGTGTTTATGTTTTAACGGGGAACCCCAACAGTCTATAGTCTAATGAAACATAAGAAGAACAAGAATGTTGGAGCGGAAATACATAAAAATTGGCGACAAGGAATCAGTTAAGGAGTTGCATCCCACCTGGGAGTCAAATCTACGAATACGATTCTTTATGAAGGTGAGGTAACTTTGGTGAATAAATGTTTGCCTAAGTGAAATTTTGGCGTTTAAAATTTAGCATATGCGTGGCAAATTTTCGCCTGATTGAGTGAAGACCACATAAGCTGGTAATTCACACCTGTGACGCACAATCAGTTAATAGTCTCTAATGTATTTAATCTCGTTATGGGCTTGTGACCCACTTGAGCGGATATTCACCCAACCAAGGCATTTTACGCCTTATTGTGAGAACTATGAATGTGATCAACGTACGTGTATAAATTACTGGAAAGCTTAGTTCTGTGGGATTTCACATATATAGATTGTGAGACTGATAAGTATTAATCCAATTCAAATTAAATCCTATCTGCTCCCCCATTTGGATATGTCGCTTGCAGTATCTAACCGACTTGCAGTGACGCTAGTGTCAACCAATCCCGAGAGCTGTTCATAGTGCTTTGAAGGGAACATAATGGTAAGTACTTTCTGGTTGGCTCAGCCGAATCACACGCCAAGCTTTCGGGGAATCTTCTGATGTTGCCGCCCTCCCGCCAGGTTGGCACCATCATGCGGGGTAGAATTATTGACTAGTCCTTGACGTAAAGGCTGAGTTAAAGCAGAGACCATGACCCAATCCCCCTCCCCGAATCCCCCCTCCCCGATTGCAAGTGAAGTAATTAAAATGCGGCCGTGATATCAGAAGACTATTAAATATTCGTGAGCTGGGCGCTCTGAACACCAAATTCAATAGAAAGCAGTATGATCCTACATAGCGACATATACGATTGGGGGGGGGCAATAATAGGATATTAATTTATTAAGATTGGATGATTATGCAGTTATTTCAATTTAAATACTTGTCGTTACATAAAATGAGTCACCATTTTCAAAAGTTTATTTTGCGATAAGTAACAAAGATTTCATTACATTATTAACTTTACCGAGTAGAACAATCCTTCAACAAAATATCACAATAAACAGACAAAATGGGAGTGGAAAGTTTGGACGGGGGGATGCAAGTCGATCAAGCAATTCTTGACTTTAGCAGGAACGGGCGATTATTTTACTCTTTATGTGTTTGTGAAACTATAACTAAAACAGCATGTGTATCAAATAAAAATAACTATTTAACAAAACCGGCCGGTGAGCGAAGCAATGTCAGCCAGGCGTCCGATTATTGCCATAACGAGTCTACCTTTCGATGAATCGCAAAGCGGTTCGAACAGTTCGCCCTTAGGTACAGATGGTGATCAATCAAATTAAGGAAGAATTACGCTGACATCAATAGTCTGTCGTGCTGTGTTGGTAAATACCACCAGCAGTGTCAGCGGTAATCGTGGAGTGGAAGTGAATGATTGGGACTGAACTGCATGTATTGTCTCGGCTTGAGAGCTGTGGTCATTTGGTCTATAGAGATTGAAAATAGTAAGTATTTAGTGTTCGAGTAAGACCGTTTGCTTGGGGGTTTTAATCTACAATATCCACTTTTTAGACGAGATATCGTACATTTACTATATGTGTTTTAAATGTTGTCTATATGAACCAGTTATAGCGTTTATCTCTGTGTTCCCATACATATATTTTGGAGCTCCTGGAATACCAGTGAAACGGAATGGTCCGCGGAGAAATCCATCTAGTCATTTCAATCAAGCGTCTGATCTCATGAACGGCATTGTCAAGGAAGTCCCGAGCTAATGTGTCCTTCCACCCAGAGGTTGAACGTAGCGACCCCATGTCATGCATCACAAAATAATCAATTTCCAGAATCTTTATTCCCAGATCGTGCCAGATAATCAGCAAGGTTATTGCAGTTAATGATGGTATCGACTTGGCCTGTCAATGAAACAAGGATATCCACCACCTCGCATACTTGTGATAGACAGCTGAAATTTACGAGTTACGAGCTGTAAATATTACCTACAAATTTCTCTGGAGTTAAAAATGGAGAAGTCTCACTATGAACGCAACAATGAATATAATATGGACGTCAGCTCCCACAATGGATGATCATTGTCAAATAAACATTTATACATACATGTAACATAAACATAATTGGTACAAGATATAAAGATATATATATATTGGAAAATAACTGAAACGTAACACCTTTTGAGACAAACTGGATTTATTGGACACCTGAGGGAGCAGATTCATCTGCAAAAGCTCGTGTTCAGTAAGTCCAGTTCGTCTCAAAATGTGTTAAGTTTCAGTTATTCTCCTGTAATATAAAATTGTAGGTTAAATGTAATTTAAGATGGGGCGTGTTCAACATTTTTCCATGACGCCTGAAAAACGTGATATTTCCGCCAGCGAATCCTAAAACGAATTTCACAGGAAAATTAATATGAAATGTTACATTAGAGCAGTGTAGTGGAAAAAAATCATTGGTAGGATGGTAGCAACTAGACTAACCGTGCATCAGAAAGGATATTCGTCACACAACGAATTACAAGCGTCTAGTCCGTCATCCATAATTCAGCCGTCGCCCATTAAAGAATATCCGCGTCCATAATCCAAAGACCTATTCCATATAACAATATTAGCACCAAATTCAAATGCCTGGTACAGTTCCACTGGCAATTTACGTCTTGTCGCGGGATCTATGAACATATCAACATACGCGTGTATATGTTAATGATAGGTTTATTTCGCTGGGATTTCAAATATATCGGTTGTGAGATTGATAAGTATTAAGTTATTTTAATTTAAATGCTTGTCTTTACGTAAGTGCGTCACCAGTTTCAAAGGTTTATTTTTTGAGAAATAGTACGTAGAACAACCCTTTAACGAAATATCTCTGTAAACAGACAAAATGGGAGTGTGAAAGTCTGGGCAGAAGGGAATGTAATTCGTTCAAACAGTTATTGGAGTAAACAAGAAGGGACGATTAATCCCAGCCAGTCCGATTATTTCTAGAAAGAGACTCAACCATTCGATGAATCGCAAAGAGGTTTTAGCAATTCGCACTTGGTTACAGACAGTGATCAAACAAATTAAAGAAGAATTACGCTGACATTAACAGCCTAAAGTCTATCATGGTGTTGTCTTAGTAGATACGACCGTCGGTGTCAGCAGTAAACGCGAAAACTGAAGGGTAGCGTAGAAGGGAATTATTGGGACTGAATCGCATGTATGGTGTCGGCTTGACAGCTATGGTCATTCAGATTATAGAGATTGAAAACAATAAGTACTTAGTGTTCGAAGAAGACTGTTCCCTTGAAGGGTTTATTCAAACGATATCCAATTTTTAGACGAGATATCGTACATTTACTATATATGATTTAAATGTTGTCTATTTGAGCCAGTTCACCCTGTTTCGCCTGAGCGATTTCGGATGTACCGCAGCATGTTGGGGGAGGGGGGATTCCCCCTATATATTTTTACTATACCCAAGGCTAGAGCACTGAAACTGACCCAGTGTATGTTTGTGTCACGCTCTACTAGGGAATTTAAAAAAATCTCAGATAGCCACCACGATGACGTCACAGTGACGTCATTTTCAAATTTTTGACAATTTTTGGGTCAGATTTTCGGAATTTTTAATTTACATGTTTTCTTCGCAAGAAATGATAAATTAGTAATAATTTACTGTGAAATAAAATAACATTTGCCCACCTTTCCTCGCAGAAAAACTTTTCTGGTACCCACAAGTCGCCATTTTGAATGTATCGATGATCCTCTGCTTTGGGGGTTATGCAATAGGGTCAAAATGACCCCAATATGATAAGCTACAAAGTCACGGAGTGTCAGCTCTCAAGTTTTTGTCGTTCCGGAGGTATGTTCAAGAAAACAACAACGGGCGGAAATCGCCCCCTTAGGTCAGGTAGAGTTAATGTCGGTATCTCGGTGTTCATATATTGTGGAACTCGTGGACAACCAGTGAGACGGAATTATCCGAGAAGAAAGTCCTTTCAGTCATGTGTCTACTCCCATAAACGGTATTGTCAAGGTAGGCTCGAGCTAATGTGACGTTCCACCCGGAGGTTAAACTTAACCACCTCATGTCATGCATCACAAAATAATCAATTTCCTGAATATTTCTTTCCAGGTCGCGCTAAATAAATAGCAAGGTTATGGCACTTAATGCCTCTGTTACCGATTTGACATGTTCATGAAACAAGGATATCCCCACTAAACATACTCGTGATAGACAGCTGAGATTTACGAGTTATAATATAACATGGGCGTCAGCTCCAACATTCAGTGGCCATTGTCCAGTAGGCTTTTCCGCCATGGATTTCTTCATGTAAGGTAAACAATTGAGCTGTACCGTAAATTTAAAATGACATGCGATCAAAAATATTCATCACACGACGAGGTTTTATTGAGTTTGTACTCATGGTATGTGGTTCTTAATTATTTGTTGGAATCTTGGGTTAGGAAATAGATGACATATCCCATGGAACCAATTTACGTGTTTCAAGGTAATCTACTCAACGTCCTCTCTATTTCCCCAGATATATACTGCAGACAGGCATATTCCGGACTTTGGTTGGCACTTTACTTTACCATTAGTCGCCAGTTCAATTGGAGAATAATCCTTGAATTTGACATATTTTGAATTTGACATATCAGTTACAATATCGTGTGATAATCGGATAGATCAACAGTATGGTTTCCCTGCACAAGTAGTGGATAATATCTTGCAAAAACCGTGTATGTTGACCGCAGAGGGTAATACAGCACGAAACAGTATTACACTATGTGACGTAGGGTACCGTATGATGTACTTCTATGGAGACAATGCGACGGACGACAAATTTGCGAAACGGTAAAATACAATGTCATACGTTCACTCAAGTGCTAGAATATATATTAAGTGAAACACGATGGAAAGCTCGACGCCATTCCCGTATTCATGTTTTCCACCCGGTAAAATTGAGAAGAGAAATGTGGAACCTCAGCATCGCTTCCATGTTTTGTATTTCCAAATATAATTATGTCACATAGGAATACAGGAGCGATAATTTGTTAAAATTCCTCCTATTTCTCCCAATCTCCAATACTTGCATTTTACAACTATACGGTTTCAGGTTCAGTCAAAACAGTCTTACTGAAAGTACTCATCTTCTCCCTATAAACGCTTGTACCGTATACCGGACCAAATAAAACAACAGGTTATGAAATACTAATGCTGGTATGAGGAGAAACGAGACAAATTTTAACAAAAGTATGACTCTGGTATTCCAATATGACATCAACTTAATTTGAAATGCGATATATGGAATCTGTGTTGAGCTTTTCATCTATTTACTTTCAATTGTGCAAGATCGAAAGCTGGAAGACAACAGCGATTAGTATAGGTTAACACCGAAATACGAGTTCTGCACTACTGTAGTGGGAATTTCCAATTCTCGATTCCCACACGGTGATCATTTTCGCGAAGCTAGTAATGTGAATGACTAAGATCATGCCATCTTAAAAATAATTGCATAAGGAACCTGCCATTCTCCATCATGCCATCTTCTCCATGTAAATATTTATTCTGCTTCGCAGTCTATGGCAATGCGTCGCAATCAGTTCGTCTAGTATTCGCAGACCTATCGACGATCGTTAGGCAAACCTTGTTGTGGAAATCACATACATCGTCGAGGAAATACATCAATTTGTTAAGACTGCTTGTCATATTGGTATAGCAGGCATTTGACCATGTTGACTGTAGTCGATTTGGCCTGACAAGGTTATTGCTTTTTGTTGAACTGCCGGACAAGTTATGTAAATTGACAAACCTATATACGACGCCTTGTAAACCAACACAACTGATGGTCAATTCAGAATGAGGTGTTGCCCCTACTCTCGAATGGCTGCAATATAGGGAACACTATGTCATATTTTCATATTGACCAACGTAATTATTCTTTGAAATGATTCTAACATGACAACTGACATTGTCTCATACTGCCCCAGACCATTCTATCATTGTACTTAAACCGAAAAATGAACCAGACATGGAAATACAGTGGCAGTAAAGTAGTCTTAGTATTTTCCTTCTTCATTATAAATGGGCCAAAGGGAGAGGCTATACCACGAGAACCAGCAAGGGCTAGGAAATTAAGTATTTATCAGGCTACGACAATTTATTCAGTTTTGACCTAATTCATCGTATCTGGTTCTTAATTATTTGATGGAACTCAGGGTTAAGGAATACTTCACATTTCCCAAGGAAGCAATTTACGTGCCTCAGGGTAATCTACTCTACGCCCGAAATAGCGATTTTCCCTGACAAAATAATGCAGACAGACATCACCGACGTGAATTGATACTTTACTTTACCATCAGTCGCCAGGTTGAACAATTGTAATCAATCATAATTTAGAATTGACTTATCAGCCAGGAAAGCATTTAAAACGCTCGTGTGAGGATTGGATAGATCAACCATATGGTGGAGATGGAATGAGAAAATGCGGTGGAAGGGAAAATTGCGAAAAGATAAAATAGAATGTCATCACTTCGTTCAGGTACTAAAATATACATTTAGTTAGTGGCTTGGTACTGAAATAATCGTACATCTTTGACCAGCTTCGACTGCAAGTATCAAAGAATCCTATAAGGATTATGTCGTGCAAATGGCAACAACACAGAACGTTCCTGCCATCTGCACAACATGCATTTAACTAAGTCGTCAGTTTGACCAGACGCCGTTAGTAGCTGTTACTAACCCACCTGATAAGTTAATCGAACTGCCCAACCGATCTGTCTAATTCTACATTCATACAGATGATCGTATAGTAAAAGGTGATGGTACGATAAGGCGGGATTTTGGCCTATACGTGGTGCGGTTGAAATCGAAAAAATAAAATGTCTTAAAAACACTTATGTTTTAATGTTACGGCAAGAGAAAATATAAGTACACAATATGTGAAAGTCTTAGTGTGATTGCGTTATGATTATAGTTATCACATGAAACTGAAATCCACAGTTTGTGCTATTTCGTGAAAAAAGGGTCTAAATCGAGTCCTTCAGGCACGCATTTAGACGCGAAGGACCCCTTGGACCAGAACGCCATTTAACCTGGTGTTGTGTGGTAACATTATATTCCCACTGCTCGAAGATCTTTTTGGTCCAAGGGGTCCTTCATACTAAAAAATGAAGAGTTATGATTCATAACGTTTGAAGTTTTCGTAAGTAGATTAAAGTGACAAAATAGCCTGTTACAGTCGTTCGTATGTCGTGGTGTAGTGGATACGCACGTTGGATCACAAGCGCCTCGAATTTTTCTTTCACCGAGTTCGAATCCCAGGAGGGCAACAAGTGTGACGTCGACAAGTTATTTCATTCTTTCTCATTTTTGTAAAAAGTGAAATTGCATTCAGTAGATCTGAAATAAGATTTTAGGCTATCGATATGAACCAATAATAAATATAATATATATTATAAAATAAATATTGTTTACAGATGACACGATACCGTGTGGACATTACGGGCCAGTCAAACGTTGAAATCGAACGATCAGCGCTACCTGTTTCAACGGCAATATATTCGCCTAAATTGTGTATTTATTCTCCAATATGTGCATGTAAAATCGACTGCAACGTGGTAAAATAATATAACGCCTTGGTACCGAACATATGTGAAACTATCATTGTTCACCGTAACATTCAGCCCGTTGATTAACAGTTGCCGCCGACGACAAGTTGTACATTGCATTGTGATTGACAGATGGAGAGAAGAAATGTACATTCCTATGAGCCGGCTGGCTGTGGGCAAAAACCCCGCCTTACAATACCATCTCCTTTACCAGTATGTCAGGATATTAGACGAAAATGGATTATTCGAATGCCCATTGCTGGTATCTTAGTACCAGTACAATTATCCGAATATGGAAAATCTTAATGTTACTAGAACTCCCAGATTGGTTAAGATCAGTTACCCTCTTGCAGAATACGCAAACAGCGACATGATTTGGTTGTACTGAGATATACCAAACAATTATATATCGCTCGATTAATTATAATGGATTGTAATGGCACGACACTTGCATCCGACACATGCTCCATTTGGTGGGGAAAGCAATCAGTCAGATGACGAGAGGTAAATTATACCTGCGGAAGATAGAGAAAACAAAGATATCATTTTATAAAAGAAATCAAAACTGTAGTATAGGTTTATGCCGATACACCACATTTTTTCGGAAATTTAAAACGTTGCACTGCTAAAGCTTTTGCTAGAATGTTTTGTTTTAAATCGAGTCGCGATATCGAAATGGGCCCCTAGGCCTAGGCAGGTCACAAATAGCTCAGGCCAGATATGGTTAAGAATTGGATACTGCGTTCCCCAAATTTCATAGCAAATGTGCCATAATGAACAAACGCCTGACAAACTTTCTTGGCTATAGTATGGAAATTTTCTGTATAACAATGGTTGGCCACGTTGGTTTCCCTTATTTTTATAAGATTTTGTTAACATAGCAATATGGAGTTATTTTGAAGAAAATTATAGTTTGATAAAAAATACATGGAATTCATGAAATTTCTTTTTACTTCGTAATCACATCTATTAGATAAGGGTTGGTTGATTCATTAAAGTAGAAATGAGCCTGGTAATTATAATTTTCATCTTTAATTTAGAATGACAAAGCTCTACGTTACCTCTTGTCGAAATATATTAAAACTGACATTTTATTATATGAATCGTCTGGATCTCCATTAATGCCCCTTACATCCACAAGGAAGGTTTCGCCTCTCGTGCACCACTATTCATTAGAAACAAAGATGAATACCGGCGCATATAACATCCCCGGTCTATTAACTATTTTTTGTATACTACTATTTGTATACTACAAATTCGAAGTTGCAAAGAAAAAAGTGGCAACTCGGTTCCAATGATGCCATGAAAACGTCATAATGATACGGTCTTCAGAGTATCAAGAGGGTTCAGACGGAATCTCAATTCAATAATTTCGAAGATCGTTTGAGGACGCGCCAGCAAAGCAACTCAGTATAATAACTATTTTGGATAAATACATGTAATACTCTCAATATTTTCATTCAATCGCGAGGTGTTATTATATCAGCATTTATCTGTGAGTTAACACTGAAGCATAGAGTCTATATGTTGATAATTTACTTATCCCTAGTCCAGGTGAGTCGTGGCTTCGATTCCGCTCTTTCCGCGAGATCATTTCATTTCTGATCTTGTATAACTCTAATAGTGTCTTACAAATAGCGTCTCTTGATTTGGACGAGATGATTTTTTATGGACTGGTTGATATTGTAAGAACCTAGAGGGGACTGTCCTAATTCCACAAAGTCATTTTGTGGAGGATTTAGAAGCATTAAAGTAGATAATAGCTGCCACGAAATGTGGAACATGATGGCTGAATCGTCGTTTGGAAAAAGTATTGATTTGAAAGGTGCTCACACTGTTGTTTTCGGGGAGAACCCAGGTGACAATTTCAATGCGACATATGTTATAGAACAGTCAGCGTGCCTAAGGCGTTTGAACGCAATGTTAGACGTGAAGCTGAAGATCATGAATCTGTTGTTCTGGTATTGGCATATAACATGGACGGAAATGTTGAATAAGGCTTGAAGCTTATAACGTCATGCTCTTTACGTGAGACGCATTTAGCTTCATTTAGGCAACGAGCGGCCTAATTTCATAATATCGCTAATAGGAAATGAAGTTGCCGTTGCATGTATCATATTCGTGTGATATGTTTAATTTGGCGAAGCGAGTTGAAGGTAACTTGAGCTATAGAACATTCAGCAAGACAAATATATGCGCTGAATTGCGTGTCTTCATGCTGGTGTAATAATTGTTTGAGTCATTTGTTTGTCCAGATCAGACGAGTCCGGTAAACCACTCAGTTTAGTTTTTCTAAATTTTGAGGTGATCCATAATCATCGAGAATCAACGTCAAGACAGGTGACGCTTTCAGATACATGGCGCCACCTGTGCACATGTTCACATTCTCTCGAGGAAGACAAATAACACTTTGTCGAAATATTGAGACCGTCATCATGTGTTTACGGAGTTTGAAATAAAAAACTTCATGAAAAAGCCATATTTTGACAGATCACTTGCTTCTAATGATGTCAAACATCTCGCAGTTTTCGTTACTTCACGCCCTAGCAAAAATTATCTTCGCGCTCGGCAAATGATCGATCGAACATGCCAACTTTCGCGTTCAATCTCTACACGTTGTCAACCAAGGTATTACCTCGGTTAAGTATTGACAAACAACACGATTCTGCCGCCTTTCACGGGATAAAAGCTTAATTATACAATGTTTACATAGAGGCACAGATCGAATATCGAATACCTTCGCACGTAAGTCAGAGGATTCACTGGCAATACAAGATCGATTGCAAATCAGGGGGCGAAAATCCGAAAATCTCTAATTTTATTCAGAATACAAAATCAATTTTGATTAAATATAATAATTTAAAGAGTTTCTAATTCCCGAGAACAATACAGAGTCTCAAGTATTTCAAATAGTCCGCTATCCGTTTCATTCGGAATGAACGAAATGTTTTCTCAGATCATGGGGTCATTTCGGACCAATCAATGTCGCCATTCGAGATTGGTGAGAAATCATTCTCACCATCCGTGATTGGTGATATACATATAAAGGACACTACACGTGGGTAGATATATAAGTATAAAACTGGATATTGTATTGTCATAACCGGTTTCGCTCTTTTAGAGCTTGTCAAATGACGAAGTTAGCATGCTATTAGATACGATTTATACAGTGCAGCATGTTTACAATTACATGTATTGTTGCATGGTTACTAGTTGCTGTCTCGCAACTGAAAAGCAGCCATAGGACTCCACAGGAAATCCTCACTCGGCACCTTCCATTCAGAATAGAATATGAATGCTTCTAAAACGTAGCCTTTGTATGTCAGCGGCGCTTTCGTTGCGGTTTTTCATCTGGAGCCTATGAAGTAACCACACGGTCACTTGCGCTGGCTTGAGGTATAAAGAAACTAAAACATCGTAGGTGGCTGTGTGCAAAAGAGATGTTAGGATAAAAGCATAACCTGGTTCGGGATTGGTCAATAAGTGAAGACCGGCCTGATAGCTGAAAAATAGGGAATAAATTCGTAAACGATATTTCTCGATTATCACTCTGTACGAGATTGTTTAAAGATGGCCGCGCCCATGAGAATTTGCCATTCACGCGATGACACAACGAACTGTGATATGGATGTATTGCCGTCACGCACTCAGCAAAGTTGTTTCTCTTGGTTGGGATATTGGGAATTTAACTCGCATGAAGATCGGTAGGGTATTAGAAACGCTAGCTCGGGAGTTTTGATGACAGGCCAGCTCAAATATGTAGCTCAGCTAATGTTAATGGATGAGGTATACAATGGAAGTTTTAAAACATACAGACCAGTCTTGTTGCGCGACAAAAGTACCAGGTAACCATACTTGTTTGTCATGTCGCCGTCATCAGTGGATATACAACTATTTACGTAAACACCTGCTAGTTTCTTGGACGAACGCTCAACAGATATTCGAGGGAGAATTCCAGTGTATTGGTGATGAAGTGGTTACTAGCGTTATCTGCCAAAAATTCCATGGCAAAATGAGAAGGCTGTGAATAGAGAGAGAATGTAGATAACGTCTTACCCGTGCCTGGGTCTAGACTGAAATCTAGCAAATTAAGAGGGGATTCAACTTTATGTCGCAGACATACATCCATGATTTCAGTTGGCCACAATGTCTAGATTTACAACCTCCGTGATCTTTAAATGCAATAAGTTGTCTTTGGGCGAGCAGGTGAATACCCACTATGCCTCGTCATTAAGGGCACTCAGTTTATGATCTATTTCTAATCAAACGTCCATTTTAGCCGTTATCCGCCGCGATATCTTCCTTCCTCCTGTACAGTACCGTGATGAGTAGACTCGTGGACTGAATAGATCAGTTGGAAATGCTCAATATTCATGACTGGAGATAATTAGCTACAGAACCGGTGAATAAAGAAACTGTAACATCTACTTGAAAATGCCAATTTCACATTCATGTATGTTACATATGTCTTTGCAAATTTGCAAAAAAAATGATCTCATGACTATTTTCGCTCAAACGTTAAAATTATGGAGCACGACTGGTTAATATTATAGCTTCCCAGCTCAAAATTTAAGTGTGAACGTTGAGACAACGTTTCGATTTCAATTTCTAAAGACGATCAGATGTTGACTACCAGTTAAGTTGTCAAAACATTATGACAGGTGTTATAATAATATTTTGTTCTCTTCGGACGTTACAAAGTAACCTTCCTACAACATTTCAAACAATCGTACACTCAGAACATTTTATTTGGAAGGAGGAAACGTAAAAGGGCAAATTCCTATCCATCTATGCATATCTCTTTTTCCTGCATTGTAAGAAGAACACTGAAAATGCATTTTTCATTCCTACGCTCATGGTCGTCATTTCGAATTTTCCCATGTTCAACTCGGGAGTTAAACAAATGGGACTGAAGTGATCCCAATATGACTTCCAAAGTTTTACCTCTCAAGTTTGCGTCATGTATGTTAACCAGGGAAAACTTCATATGCGGTGGAGCCATGCCAAGCAGCGTTGTGATCACAATAGTGCCATACGTTTCTACTTAGCTTGTGCTGATGAATATCATATGATGTTATTACTGACGCTAGGACGCATGAACGTTTGTGATCAAACACATTCAGTTGCCCGGAACATCGGTGCCTGCAGTAAATGTGGACATTAAATGTTACCATGAACCAAATATCTCACCCGCCATCTCGAGACAGGTACAGGTACATCATACCATAACCCTGAGAAACAAATTTGCTGCATTCTCTAACTGACCACCGCCTGCACTGAATGCAAAAAAAAACTGTGTTAATTTTGACTATATTTCAAATGTTAATTTTGATTTATCACCTCTTTTCCGACCACCAGTCCCGTCTGCACTGATTTGCCAGTTCCGAGCCAGATGAGGCTATATATTTGGGTAACATTTGCACATTGCCACCAAGGATGTATATAGTTATGTTATACTGACAGGGGAGGATAATGTACACCGTAAACCAAACCTTGTGGACTACAAATGAAGCAGAATTATCATAGCCTGCGGAGAAGACCCTATAGTCCTTTCAATCAAGCGTCTAATCTCATGAACCCCATTGTCAAGACAGGCCTGAGCAAAGATGTGCCGTTCCACTCAGAGGTTAAACGGAGCAACCTCATGCCATGCATCACAAATTTTGCTGTATCTTTCTTAGCGGATCATACCAGCTAATCGGAAAGACCCTGCTCCCTATGACTCTGTAACCGATGTGACATCTTGATGAAGCAAGATTATCTACAATATTTCTCTGGAGTTGATAATGCAAAGACTTTCAAATGAACGCAACGATCAATATAATCAATCGCATGATATCTTTCATATAAGGTCGTGCATCACAGACCTACATATATATATATATACATGTAAAATAAACATGCCAGCCTGAAAGACAATTTGATACTTCCGTCATCGAATCTCAAAATGAATTTCACAGGAAAATGAGAGAAAGAGAGAGAGCATTAAGGTGTAACGTCGCGTCACAGAAAGGTGTGCTGTATTATCCCTCCTGTGGTACAAATGTAGACAATAACAATCATTGATGGGTGAGAATGGGGTATGGAAACTCCCAGCAGAAAGGCTTCTGTAATAAGTATTCATCACACGACGAGGTTTTATTGAGTTTGTACGCAACCTAATTCACGGAATGTGTTTCTTAATTCTTTGATGGAATAGGGGATTAGGAAATACTTCACATTTCTCGCGGAAGCAATGTACGTGTCTCAATGTAATTCGAAATAGCTATTTCCCCATGATACATAATTAATGCGGACATACATACATGTATACCCGGTATGGGTGGCACTTTATTTTACCATTAGTCGCCAGATTGATGGGGGAATAATCAATTATGATTTGAAAATGACATAACTCAGGGAACATTGAAACTCTCAACAATATGTTAGACACGTAATGTGACAGAAGAAAAAAATGCGAATAGGTTGAAGATAATGTTATCGCTTCCCTAAAGAGCTAGAATATATATATCAGTTTTGTTGTTATGTGCTTGGAGTATTATTTATGAGTAAGTATGAGCAACTCATCCGACCTCCAAATGTCTGGCTTTATATTTTCACCTCTTCCTTGTGTTTCTGGAATCTGAACTCATCCATTCTCGTGACTGTTTGAAGCAGCACCAGCAAAGCATTTCATTCAAATAACTATCTTGGACAAATAGTACTCACAAGACAAAAGAAACAACCAAGTAATATTATACCTGCACTTATTTGTAGGTTAACACTGGAGCACACTTAATATATGTTGATACATGATCCATATAGCCCTCCGTGGAGGGGGTCGTGGATTGCCTTTATAGAAATAACATCTGTGTTCTACTAAGAAGAAGTTCCCGTAGACATAATCAGATATTTAGAAACACTAGCGTGAATCTCGTCCAACGGGCTGAGGGAGCACGTATGAGAGTTTTTCTTATGTCAAGATATCACATTCCTTTATCCATGCACTGTCCTGTCAAAGATGTTCTTTTCCTAATGTTATACATGTAAAACCTTGACCACAATATACTCGATGAACAATAGTACTGAACCATTAAGAATAACTGATAAATTTAGGCAATTTGCTTTAATAAATTGTCAATTGATCTATTTTTTATATATTTTACAAAATACGCCCTCGCCCCGTAGCTACTGCCTCTCAAAACCCCTCTTTCCCGTCACTCACCTCTCGTTCTCTCTGAACTAATCAAAGAACCCTTTCAAGACGACAGGTAGACTTATGGTGGGGTCATATGGTAGCTTTTTAGATGCCATATATCAACGTTTCCATCTCTTACATATCTCTCCAACTACACATGTTAATTGTATATTCCTGGTTCCTAGTGGGCATTGAGTACCAGTATCGATCTTTCTTCTGGCTTGAATCACTTTGAGCGTTTGTGCCTTTATTATGTCACCCCAGTGGCCATGATCCGCTAGCAAAAATGTGACCGTTTAAGTTAACAGATAGTCTGGCAAATGTATTTGTATGTAAATGTATATTGCATTTTTCCGGTCAGCAGAGGGATTTGAACCCATTTTAAATAGTTATTGTGGTTCTAAGTCACTGTGTTCAACGCCATGACTCCGACCTTTCGACGAAAAACAATTTCGACGCCAATTGCTCCTTTAATTTTTTATTCTATTAGGTTTCACCCACAGTCACCCCAATACCATCCTGTCGAAGTTTCAGGACATTTCGACCAAAACTGTGGCCGTACGCCCCGGACAAACAAACAGAGGCCTACTAAAATTATAATTTTTTTCCAAACGGTTCCAAACGTGTTATAAGAAAATTTCATTTTGCTCCCCAATGCAATAATTCTTGATCAATTAGCCCATTATTTGCGCACATTTGACCATGTACGAATGCAGGTATCAGAGAACCCTAAAAGGACCATGGCTTACCTATCACATCAGCACAGAAAGCTTGTGTAATCTGGGCAACATGCATTTGATTCAGTCTCAATTTAACAATATAAGGTTAGCCTTGGTGGACAAGTAAGCGAACACTTTCGAGTGATTTCATTTTCCAGAAATGCGACTTGAATATTAAAATAAAATCTTGTGGTAGAAAACAAAGGACCGAATTTTTTTAAATTTTGATCAGGTATGAATATATTCTTGACTAGCATTTTGTTGGAGTGAGGAATGATTTCCATGCAAGGGGTTTGGTCTCAGAAAATATGGTGATACTGGACCAGTAAGCGTACACTTGTTTGTCAGCGACTGTTGTGCAATTTGGAGATACATAATTATTCGATAATGGTCATTGTATGTCGAGAATAGATTGCTGAGCAAAGACAGTACCTATTCACTGTAGAACAGAATTCCGCTGAGTGAAAACACACCCAAAACCGCGGCCTACCGTCAAAGCATCAGGTAGAGGGAGCAGTCATTTTAGCTCGAAGCACCGTCATTCCACATAACAAAGGCAAACAAGGGAAATAACCCAAATTATTACATGTCCCCTCTAGCACCATCACCAGCATCAAAACTTTTGTCGATGTCAAAGATCATGAGAGAAAAACATATTTTTTTCTAGCTATCATCAGATTCACCACAAATTTATCCATGTTGTAGTGTATTTATTGTCTTGATCCGAGTTCTGGTAAATCTGTACAATGGATGCAAATCTCGAAATCCTTGCTGTCGTCTGCTTTTTCTACGAATTCGGGTGACAAGCGACCCAGTTCCTAAGCAGAAATAACAAAGTAATCAAGTAGTTGAACATGCAGTTATAAGTTTTGGGCATTGATCATTTTCCAGGATTTTAGTATATCTCATCTTTTGTTTGGACCTGTTGGCTTACTGGTCGACAGCTGCTAGTGGCCTGGACTAGCTGACCAGCTTAATTAACCGACCTTCTAGTCAGAATGTCTAACATATCTTGTCAAATAGACGAATACCCATTACACCACGTATAGTCATTTTGACTAATTCGTAATGTCACTAGAATTCTCAGAGTCGCTACGAAGTATTGATTCCTCTTGAAACACACGCCAACCTTTACCCGAAAGAACTGGAGAACCAGGGGTTTTAGCGCAGTCACATAGAGCTAAAGTTAATGGTGTATAGTGAATGGTCCCGAGGTCAATGGTGGAATGGCCGTGGGTTCAATTTCCGCTGACGACTAAATTAGTCGTTCTCCCAATAGTAATCTAATAAAAAAAACGGATGAACATATGACACAAGAGCCCCAAGATGTCGTATCCGCAATTCATTCCTCGATATGTCATGTCAACAATTCAGTCCGCATTCCATACGGCTATAAATGTCCTCTAAATCTGAAGTAAAATTTAGCTGAATTTTAGTCCGTCTTGATACAAACAATATAAATCAGTTCTCTAGGTGTTGCTTATTGCCTGCAAACATATTGAATGGAAGTACAAGGACACTGTTAGTATATTTTTACGATTATGAATGCCAACATATCCATTTGAAAATGTACTTGCCATTCCCGTTTCATTTCACGGTCATAATAACACAAACTTGACTTATATTTCGCAGAGCACTACAGAAAAAACGACGCATTAACATTCACGCAGATTCAACGAATAATGTGACACGCAGTTACAGGAACTGGAGTTACGGTCATAACACATCACATGAAGATTATATGCATTTGACAGGACATCCCATCTGCATTTGGTTTCGCTGTTAATTCGATTGGATCTGAACAGTTTTTGTATATATCTTTCTGAACGTTCAACGCAGCGCAGGAAATTAGTGGACCGCTATATAAATTGAAACCATTCGAACAGTACCCATAGCAAACCACTGCAACCCTATTTGCATATAGACTGAATTTCCAGTGGAACCGAGTTCCCTGGCAGTACATTGCTATTCAATGATTTAAACAAACCGTCCGTTTTTCATCAGTTTCCGTCGTAGGGTATTGCGTTTTAGTCCCAGATAATATTCCATAATGTCGTTTGGATGGCACTTAAAATGATTCAGTAGCTGCCGTGTTATCACTTTCCGTGGGGAAATTTTCTAGATGAGTTGGTAAATTCGAGTAACCTTGGAGTTAGTGGAATAAATGAAGAACATTTACGGTAAAAGGTCAACACTCTGAGACAGACTGATGAGATACAGGGGATTTCAATTAAAACCTCGGGCAGCGAAATGGAATATCTGTCGAAATTGGGGTCATGCAATAGTAGCAATGGCAAGGAGAATTTTGGTATAGCCAAGGCCATAAGATCTACAACATGTAACCGGAGCTTGTACGAGTAGTAGAAAAAGAAGAATTTTCCCCCCGACTGGCCTCATTCGCGACTGGTCGGCCGATTCTGACCTCGCGCATTGATGGTACGGATTTTAAAGTTTTTCGCTGTAAATCGCCATCCACCGTACGTGTGACACACCGCACATTGAAGGATGTGTGTCCACTCACACAGTCCTTTACTTTTTCCGCGTTCTAAGTGATTACAATAAATTGAATATTCTGCCATCGAAAGATGTCGTCTACTTTGATGTGTTTCTCCTGGCATTTCATCATGGACCGACCTCCATAATTCTACAGAAGTTCTGCAGCTGATATGCGCTGTTCGGAGTTTGGGCGGGATACTGTGTTTGAATGTCGTGTCAACATGGCTGCCAATATGGATTCCTACCTTTGAGGATCGAGTATATTCTCCATTATACTACAAGTGCGATTGACCTTTGACCTAGGAGTGCGTTTTTCCGAATTTTTCCAATCAAAAGGTCACTGAGAGCAACGCTAGGTCAGATGTCGATCGGCGGAAGTAATCCCATCTTCCTCTTCACATTAATCTCCAGTAATGTCCGTTAATCACCGGAGGACAATGTTAATTGAGCTTATGTAACGACACTGCCTTCTGGCCTTTGCCAATGGTCAATACTACAGCATCCCTGATGCTACGCACAATAACATTTATTCCAATTCGTTGAATATGGTATGCAAGGAAGCAAAGATAAATGCAATGATGACACGAGAACTAAATATTTCTCAGGCAAGGGGATATGGATATAGCTGGAGTTGAAAATTGGTGTTGATTATTTTATACGATTACACTTCGGCATTTCAGATTAAGAAATGATATAATTTTTTCACAAATGAATTTCTTTTATCTTTCCTCTAGAAAGATGGTTTTGCCAAGCGATATCTTTCTCTTGGTCAAAACCCAATCTTCTGCCTGTTGTCGGTTAACTCCTTAGCGTTTGGGTGTATTCAATCACCAAGGAATTGGCACAGCTGATAAAATGGTTCTTGCGGGAAGGAAAAGAACTGGGATGGTACAGTGATGGAACTGCAGCGATGCAAACGTAGGAGGGAAGTAATCTCTTTTTAGATTGCTGAGCAAAGACAGTACCTATTCTCTGTAGAACAGAATTCCGCTGAGTGAAAAACACGCAAAACCGCGGCCTACCGTCAAATCAGATAGAGGGAGCAATCATTTTAGCTCGAAGCACCGTCATTCCACATAACAAAGGCAAACAAGGGAAATAACTCAAATCGTTACAAGTCCCCTCGAGCACCATCTCTTTTTCCGTGAGAAGTGAGCACCAGGAGCCCTTTTGTGACAATAAAGTGTATTTAACAGCACTTCAAAGCAATAATACTGGATAATAATGTCCGTTACCACTGTTCTGAGTTCATGGCTACAGTATTTCATCTGGATAACTTTCCAGGAACCATTATGTAATTTCGATTCTTGCTTGATGCAGGGGAAATTGCTTCTGAAAACAACATGAATGTCCAAAGATAACCCTTGAACAGGCATTACACTTCCAGATTTTGTTTTCCAAATTGGTGCAAGTCAATATTCCATATTTGGTAAGTGTATCTCTAACGTATGCCAACCTTCCTGGGATTTATATATGCACGTTATTTGTTTTAATATCCCCTCCAATGGGAATGGAAGGTTTTGTTAACGTTGTGCACTATAGTTAACAATTAAAGCGTGAGGGAAATTATCTGAGAAAAGAACAACTTGGGGAAAAGATTATTTGACAGCCATTATGATTTAGTCTTCGAAATTCCTTTGAAAAAACTTATCCTGGTCAGTATTTCGGATTTGACTAAGGGAACATCGTGCTGTCTTATTGATATCATTGAAATATGTTTTACATGTACACGAGAAATTAACCTGTATCTATATAACTTTGACTTTTTGCTTTTTACTCATGTTTTAGGGGGTGTTTGGTACGAACTGGGTGTTTCGATTGTGGACGCGAAATTCCTCATGCATGACGACGGAATGTAGGATCTGACCTTCTCAATTAACGGTGTATATGCGGTACAGCGCTTAGCAATTATAACAACATATCAGTGGAGTCTGAGACTTAAAGAAGTTAACCCTACCTGTCCTGGGGAGGCACTTTCCGCCCCGTCTGTTGTTCTTTTTTAGCTCCTATCTCCGAAACGACAAAAAATTGAGAGCTGAAACTGCGTGACTTTTTAGATTATCATATTGGGGTCATTTTGAGCCTCTTTGCATGACCTCCCGAGCAGAGAATCATGGGCAAATTCAAAATGGCGGCCCTGTGAGGTACCAGAAAAGTGATGTTTTCGTAATATTTCTTCACATTTTTTGCTTTTCTGTATGGAAAAGTGGGTAAAATCTATTTTATTTCATATCAGATTATTATTTACTAATTTATCATGGAGGGTTTGCGAAGAAAAAACAAAACTGAAAAATTCGAAAATTCTGACCGAAAAATCGTCCAATGCTCTTTTTGAAAATGCAGTCACAGTGACGTCATCATGGCCGCCATCTTGGATTTTCTTACATTTTCTTGTAGAGGTTGACCCAAGTATATAGTGGTGTGGTAAGGTTCAGCCATCTAACCTTAGCGATAGCGAAAATATATAGGGGGGACTTTCCAGCCCTCCCCCCCCCCAAGGCTGCGGTACATCCCAAATCGCACAGGCCACATAGGGTTATGAAGGTCAAAACTCTCATGTTTGACTATTTAAAAAACTGTTCTCTGAAAAGCAAACTATCGAAGCATTAAGCTCAAAAGCTTGCTATTAGTTTTCCAACATCCTTGTCGATGCTAATCAGGTCGATCTGAATAACAATAGTTAATCAAGTTTGCTCGATATATAATCTATTCGGATACGACTCAGCGCTTCATCTGATAATTGAATGTACCACAATGGGCACTAATAAATATCTGAAACAGGAATACCATATTTCCAACCGCATCGGATAGTTGATTAAAACAGCTGACCGTTATTTACAAGTAACATATATGTTTTCCACACATACGAGGATTAAGGCGCTGATTTTTTTAGAACCCTTTTGTTCAACATCGAATTGGGAACACTACACCGGACCACGAATGACTGAGGAACTTTAGACATCATCAACCACAGAGATATGCATCCACTTCCCGTGCATCAGCCACAGTCCGTTCGAATCATTGGCAAGCTAAGTAAGCCTGTATTTAAATGACACTGGCACCTGAGTTTACGGTGCAGCAGGTACATTCAGTGCGTTGATAGTGGTGATCAATATGTTCTTTATGTTTTCATGGAGCTGCATACATGTAGTTAACCTCCTTCTCAGAAACGTCTTCCAGAACACGAATCCATCGATTCTAAATAAACTAATCTTGCGTCGTGAAATTAAGACCCGAAGCTTTAATTGACATGCGGAATGCCGTAAGGAGCGCATAGAAAAAAAACGAAAACTACTTCAGCTATGTGGTGGTCATATTCGCAAACACGGAAGATCGTGATGGCATTACATCCTTAACATCCAGACGAGGATTATACAAAAAAATAGTGTCATGGATAAAAAAAAGTGAAATTAACCCGTCCAGGTCTTGGTTATTTAGGATTCGCCTCGCCAAATTTTATTAATTTAACACGATCGCGTTAATTGTATATTTAGAACATCCCACTTCTCATCGAACGGCAAACAGACGTTGTAAACAGGGCATTCGCGTTTCCCCGAGGACGAAACTGCTTTAGTGCTCTTGATATTTTTGCTGAACAATTTTCATATATTAACCAGCATCAGCTATACATACATTGGGTATATATTGTTTGATTGGGCCAGAATATTTATTGTATATACCACTGATGTCCATCGAATGTCGCTTCAAATGGGCAATTGTAATAATATAATAATAGCAGCATTTAACGGTACATAACAGTAGAGACGTTAGAAAAGGTAAGAGGATCAAAACTCTCATGTTCCACTAGTCTAAAAACTGTTCTCTGAAAATTCCACTATCGACGCTTTATGTAGATTGCTATTGGGCTTCCACCATCCTTGTCCGCGATAATCCGATTGATCTGAATAACCAGGAGTTAATCATATGACAGGCAAAATCAAAGCATATTCGAGATATTTACTGCTCCGATATAACTCAATACTTCATCTGATAAACGAACTCACCAAACTTGGGAATGATAAATATCTGAAACTCGAATACCATCTTTCCAACTGGATCGGATAATTGATTAAATAAGCTGACCGTTGTTTACAAATAATCTACATATATATGTAATTACACAAATACGGGAATTAAGTCGTTGATTGTTTAAGAATCCCTTTGTTTAACGGAAACGTTATAATGGACCACGGAGAACAGAGGACGTTCGAAACCTCGAAGATATGAATGTATCTGGTCCACAACTTCACATTTATCAGCCGAAGACCGATTGGATCACTGGCAAGTTATGTAAGCCGGCATTTAAATGACACAGACCCCTGAGTTTAAGGAGCTGAAGGTACCTTCAATGAGTTGGTGGAGGTGATCAATATGTTTTTGTGTGTTCGTAGGGCTGCACAGTTATCATCCTACACAGAAACGTCTTACAGTAAAACGAATCCATCGATTCTAAATAAACTAATCTAACGTCGTGGAAATTAAGACCCGAAGCATTAATTGAAGTGTGGACTGCCATAATGAGCGCATAAAAAACAAAAACTACTTCAACTATGTGGTGGCCATATTCGCAATCATGAGAGAACGTGATAGCCTAACTTCCTCAACATCCAGACAAGCAATATACAAAGGAATAGTGCCATGGATGAAAAAATTAAATTAACCCGCCCAGGTCGGGGTTGTCTAGGATTAGCCTCCACAAATTTGTTCTAGTTTAACACGATTACGTATAATACTATTGTTAGAACATCCCATTTCACATCGTGGAACGTAAAAATGTTTTAAACCGGGCATTCAGGTCTACAGATACTATCACGATAACGCGTTTCGTGCTCTTGCTATTTGTCTTGAGCAAGTTTCAAATATTAACCAGCATCAGCTATAGCTTCGTTTGGTATATATTGTTTCATTAGGCCTTTATAGTTATTTTATATAACACGGATGTCCAACGAATATCGCTTCGCGGGCAGAACTTTCTAATGTATATGTCGTGTTGTACATCAGGTGTGATGATAAAAAGTAGAGGAAAAAAAATCAAATGTGCCACCAGAAGTGTTCTCCAAACATAAACCAGCTACTGACGCAATCAATTTTGAAGAATGCTATATGGTTTCCAAGAGCCCTGTCAGTAATAAGTTAACCAATGATTAATCAATATATACACCTTTTGTGGCCATTCCAAAAACTGCTAAATACAGATAGCTAAATATGACTGCGTCATTTCTGTAAAACATTGTGGAACCCAATCTGGCATTTGGTACGTGGCGGCTGTCCATGATAGTGAAGTTTTCCTTATAGTTTCAAGAAATTATTCCGATCACTGATATAATGTAAATCTAACATGGAAATACTGTTGAACGTTATTTGGTTTCTTGGGGTGTGAAAACGATGAACAGGTCTGAAGGTCTGGATGACACGTTGTCCTGCATGCATGGTTGCTGTTATTGTCTTTTCATGCGTAGATATGTCCAACAATTCGTTTAACGTTGAGATAAGCAAATGTGGACTTCGAACAATCCTTAGATTATGCGAAGCGGTTGCGGGTAACTTTTGCACTAAATAATAAGGTGTATATCTTTGATTCAATTCTGATCAAATACCTGAGGATTTCAAGCAGACTGTATTTTAAGTTATTTGAAAGAAATCAGTGTGTAGCATAAGTTTTAATGTATGTGCATTTTTTTGGTGTGTTGTGTTGATTACTTCTGGATTGCTGGGTTGTTAACTTGTTTTTCTTGGAATACTAAGAATAGTGTTTGATCGTCGCTATATATCTGAAATATTGCTGAACGTTAAACCTTAATTTTCCCTCTCTCTTTCTTGGACGAAGATGACGCTAAATGAGACAAGCATCCAGTCATATAATAATCGGCATCGTTCACTTTCCCATTAAGTGCAGTTCCATATGTAATATTTTCTGGGGCGTTTCCACTTTGTGAGTCGATTTACTTTGTCAACCCCTCAGATTTACTGTTCTGGAGGGGGGGGGTTGGCTTAATGTCACGCTAAGCCAAATCCCCACCTCTTTTCTGGTCCCAGACTACAATACTACATGTAGTTCCATGTATTTCATCGCCAAGGCGCTATATCGTTGATGAGTAAAATCACATGAAATAACTCTGGAATTTGAATAGAGATTTCGAATAATTGAGGCATATTTATTACTTTTGTGGCAATGAGCAGCATATCTCTTTTTATTCGTGCAGCAACATTGTAGTCATTTCTCTCATTTCGGGGAAACAAAACGCGATTTTATCAATACTTAAGTTCGAATCTTAGGGCTGCCGAAATATTAGTATAGGCCTAAACATACTGGTACTTTGTTTGGATAGTAGGATGAATCGTTGCAAAATAATGACCCGTTTAAAATATTCTACTATTTGCTCGGTAAGTTTGACAGTCCGCCATGTAGTGTAACAACTGTTCCGAATTGATATCGGAAAAGCCGGATTGATTGACTGTCGTGTGTGAAGGTATTCAGACGAACTGCTTATAGCTGTATTGTGTTGGAGAGAACAACCACTCACTTATTAACTTTACGATAAAATGATGTCACCACTTTTCAAGTGATCGTATCGAAAAATTTGGCACATGAGAAGATTAATAGTACATACACCTGTATACAAGGAGGGGTTAATTCTACCAGTATCTGGCCTAGAATATGAAGATTTGTATACCTTGGATGGGAGAAAGGAATTCTGCAATTTAAATAACTTATGTAATCGCATGGGTTGAATATCAATCTATATCAACTTTATGTTGGCTAACATATCTCCGTGATTGTTCTTAAACATAAGTAAGACCGCCAATAGTGGTTTACAGTGGCCTAAATCCATTATCGCTGCACACGTCCTGCTACGTTTGGGCGTTCGCTTTCCAAGAAAACTTTAGTTTTTTTGTAATTGTCTACAGATTTATCACAAAGGTAAAGTTCCTTTTAGAGACTACAATTAGATTGGACTTCTTTCATTTAACATGGCATTTCTCACCCAGCGGCATTGATCACATCCACTAACATTTTTCATTCCACAAACCTTCCTTTGGACAACCAGGGGGTATATTACAGCACACAACTGTACAACGCAGACGAAACCAAACAACGCAGAATTCAGGATAGTTGTGTTCAATTAGATTCCCAGGGGACAAACTTGGCATTTTCAGACAGAAGACATCTTTGAAGATCTCTTTACCGCTTTGTTGTAGATTTTCTAGAAACACTTAAAGGCTTCGAGCAGTTTTGTCAATAATACAAGCGTCAAATATTCAGCGGACGTCTATTAAGAATTTCCGCGTCCATAATCCAAAGACCTAATTCATATAACATCATTAAATCCGAACTCAAAAAAAAACATCTCTACATAAACATAGGCTAGTTTCCAGCAAGGGAGAAGCGGTCGACATTTTTCAATGATACCTACAACACGTCATGATGTTCCAAAAATATCATATCCGTATCGCTGATCAGTATTTTTTATCTATAGGTAGTAAAGTCGCTACCTATGGAAAGATGTATCTCAATCACACTTTGATTGTGGATGTTAATATGAACACCACCAGGATCTTGCAGTTCATGGGTTCATACGGCACACATATTATGAAATGTAACACCATAGATCTTACACCCTGCGCTCGTAGTTTTCTATCAGTATGCGATATGTATCGACAAATTTGAGAAACGTTGAGTGGGGGCGTTTGGTAGTATAGCCAACTTTTATTAATTTCTGCAATAATGTTTGTGACCTTGATTAAATTCGTCACATTTTACAGGGATCTAGCAAATGCTACTAAGCGAGATATGTGTGCGCCTTATGCAGCTTCCACTCGAATATTACTTTCCAGAGAGTTAAAAGACTACGATGTCGAAATTGTAATCATCTGCCTTGTCGTAACGTCGACGATAGAGAAGGTCAGCTCCACTTATATCCAGGCGACTTTTATCTGCGAGCATTTCGCTAAGGGTGCACTCCGGAGATTCTTTTATTCGGCATGGAATAGACTATGGGTCCGTTTTTCGGCCACCAGTTGTCGCAAAACCTTCAACCCAAATCACTTATATGTATATATTTTCTGAAAGAGCATGATGAAACTATTATTTTAAGATATAACACTGCTATGTTATAGAAAAATTTAACTCGAACATTCTCCTCCATGCTTGCTTCATTTTTCCTAGAAAACCCCTTAAAAATGTCGAAAAATGGTCAAATTCGGCTCAATTTCCAGAAAAATCTGTAAGAGCGATTTCAATTAAACTTCTTACTCACGTTCCCTGGTCCGGTCTCAACTTAAAAAGGCAAACAAAAGTGGGTGTCAACCTGCCCGTTTTTTGTCAGATTTTCTTCCCGTAAATGAGTCCCGATTTTTAGGCACACCCAAGGGGCATAACTGAGGCAGGACAAACTTTACTCCATGATCCCGATCAGCGTGTAGACGAAGCCAGCACTCGATTTGTACGTACTCGTTTGCAGCGTTGATAATGCTGAATAGGATGGCATTATAGATATATGCTATTAAGAAGACAAGAAGGATTATGATGTAGCAGAACAAGGGCAGTCTATCGTATTATGAAATTAGAGAGGGGCCATTACTACGAAACTGTGGAGGGCCACCTAAGACTGTGATATCCCTCGGAACCACAATCATATTCGACAATCGCAGCCATTTTCTTAAATGGCAGCCATTTTCTCACCCAAATCCATATGTCTACAATAATAGTGCTAAATGGAATTTCAATGCAAGATAAATTTTTGTTATAGCGGAAAGCTGACCATATTGCCTCTTAATACATCATGATACTCCATCGGCACATTTGTATCTGTTCCTTTGATACTTTTTATAAGCGATACCACAGCGAACATAGCGCAACAAATGCCGTTGTCGGATTCCCTTTTGAACGACTAACACAAAGCAATCAGGCTACTTTGTCATGTCACTAGAATTCCCAGAGTCGATAAAGAGTATTGATTCCTCTTGCAAAATATGCCAACCGTTACCTGAAAGAACGAGAGGACCAAGGATTTTGACGCAGTCACGTAGAGATGAAGTGAAAAGTGAATAGTGAAGGATCCCTGGGTCAATGGTGGAGTGGTCATGGGTTCGATTTCCGCTGACGACTAAATTAGTCTTTCATCCAAAAGTTATTTGATCAATAAAATGGATGAACATATGACACAAGACCTTAAAATGTATCAGCAATTCAATCCCTGATATGTCGTGTCAACAATTCAGACCGTATACCATACGGCGCTAAATGTCATCCGAAGCTGAAGTATAATTTAGCTGAATTTTAGTTCGCTTTGATACAAACAATATAACTAGTTCTCCATGTGTTACTCATATTGTATACAAACATATTGAATGGATGTGCAAGAACAGTGTTAGAGCATTTTACGGTAATGAATGCCAACGTGCAAGAACAGTGTTAGAGCATTTTACGATAATGAATGCCAACATATCCCTTTGAAAATTCTCGTTTCATTTCACGGTTATATTATAAACACAAATTTGACGTATTTCGCAAAGGATTACAGAATAAACCCGGGACTGAAATTCACTCCGATTCAATGAATAATGTGAGACGCAGTGTACAAGAACTCTCGCGTTTTGGACATAACACATCAAGTGAAATTTATATGTACTTAATATGACACCCTATCTGCATTTTGTTTTGCTGTCAATTCGATTGGATTTGACCAGTCTTTTGTTGATATCATTCCGAACGTTCAACGCAGAGCAGGATATTAGTCGAACTCTATATAAATTAAAACTATTCGAGCAGCACCCATAGCAAGCCACTGCTAATTCTATTTGCATATAGACGGAATTTCCAGTGGAACGGAGTTCCCTGTCAGGACATTGCTAAATCAATGATTTAATACAGACCGTCTGTTTTTCATTAGTTCCAATCGTACGGCATTGCGCTTTAGTCCCAGATAATATTCCATTATGTCATTTGGATGGAACTTAAAATGATTCAGTAGCTGCGTTTTGTCAGTTTCCGCGCACAAATTTTCTAGATGAGCTGGTAAATTAGATTAGCCTAGAAGTTAGTGGCATAAATGAAGAAAATTTACGGTAAAAGGTCAAGACATTGAGACAGAGTAATGAGATACCAGGGATTTCAACTAAAACCTCCGACAGCGAAATGGAATATCTGTCGAAATTGAGGTCATATGCAATAGTAGCAAAGGCAAGGAGAATGTTGGGATAGTCAAGTCCATAAGTGCTTATTAGAAGATTGTATTTTAGATTATTTGAGAGAGATCGGTTTGTTGTATAAATTTTAATGTATGTACATGTTTTTAATGCATTAGTTTACTGAGTTATTAACTTGAATACGTTAAACATTGATTCTCTCTCTCTCTCTCTCCATACGTGCTTAAATATGTAAGTGGAGTATATGCGAGTAGTAGAGAAAGGCAAATTCCCTCCGTTAGACCATTGACATCTGAATGCACTTTTGCGGAATTTCCCCTCCAATGGTCATTGAATGCAAAATATGCCACTCAAAGATCAGACGTCAATCCTTTGGAATTTGCCCCCGCTTTTCTTCACACTAATCTCAGGTGATGACCCGTAACTTCCTAAAGTCAATATTACTAGAGCGTTTTGACATCACTTCAGGTTGACCTTTGTCAACGGTCAATACTACCAGTTTAACAGATGCTACGCGCAATAGCATTTAGTCCAGTGCGTTTAATACGGTATGTAAGGAAGCAAAGATGACTGCAATGATGACACGAGAACTAATTATTTCTCAGGCGACGTGATATGGATATAGCTGGAGATGAAGGTTTACAATTCAGCATTTCAGATTACAGAATGATAAACCTTTTTTCGAATGAGTTTCTTTCATCTTTCTTCTAGAGAGATTTTTTGCCAAGCGATGTCTTTCTGCAGGTCAAAATCCTGCAGTTGTTGTTGTATGTCGGTTAACTACTTAGAGTTTGGACGTATAACGTTGATCAAATTCTGTAAAATCTTTTCCTGATGTGGAATAATATTAGAGGTGGCTGTAGAAACATGCAGGTATAAGTTCACACTGGTACGACTATAACAAATCCCTCACTCTGAAGGTTACATTGTCTCGTGATAAGCGATGGATAATCTAAACATCATCAACTCTTTCAACTCAAAATTTGGTGCCCGATCGTCTGAGACGCAACGAAACGGCCAAAAAACACAGACATAGAAACCGGGACCCCCTTCGAGATTACCCATAAATTTCATGTCCATCTCGAAAACTGGGACGTTTCGATCGAGATAGAACCGGGAGGAAACCGGGAGACATCTCCAGGGGTCCCTGTTCTGCCCTCCCGGTTTCAGCCGAGAATTTTCTCGATCCATCTCGAAGGCATCGAGAAAGCGCCTCTATTAATTGGACGTGACCCCTTAGCCGTAAGTCGACACACCTTATTCGCAGGTCGTGACGTGGCTGTGACCTTTGAACCCCGATCGTGCCTAGTTGGGCTCAGGAGGCGCCTTCTCTCACTACTTCTTTCAACATAGACGTTCAATACTTCAATGTTTGCTTCGGTATTTTGATGATTTTGAAGTGAAAGCAAGAGGTAAAGCCTCTTTCTCGTGTGCTCTTAAAATATAGTTTATAAGTAGCCAAGTTCTCGCAGTCTTGGTACATTCCGGATTGAATGTTTTACACCGTGATCAGGAAAATATTCAAATTCAATTTCATGCCATTTCTAAATATCGGGAAATAAAAATGAAACCATTCAACTGAGAATAAGGAAAATGGAAAGCCGGTCCTATGCTGTCCTTCTCGTATTCGGCCTGGTTGGTGTGTAAACTAAGCCTTTTATTCAATCACCAAGAAATTTCCACAGGTGACAGAAATGGATCCTGCGGAAATGGAAAGAACTGGGACGACCCAGTGATGGACCTGCATCGATGCAAATGTAGGAGTGAAAGTAACCTCATTTTGCCTACGGAATGAACATCAGGGGACTATTTGTGACAATAAAATGTATTTAACAGCACTTCGAAGCAATAATACCGGATAACAATGTCTGTTACCACTGTTCTGAGTTCATGGCTACAGTATTTCATCTGAATGACTTTCTGGAACAATTATGTAATTCGCTCCTAGCTTACTTTGGGGAAATTGCTTTTGGCGCGAGTTTCTCGGCACTTTGAATCCATAAACGTTTTGGTTTATCAAACCTGTCTTCAGCAAAAAACGTGATTGTATAAAGAGAGTTCTTGAACAGTCATCAGACTTCAATGTTATCCGCATTAGTACATATAAATGATCCAAATTGTGTACGTATCGAACGTATGCCAACCTTCCTGGGGTTAATATATACACGTTTTTTTTAAAATATCCCCTCTAATGAGAATTAGTCTCCTGATATGAACAGTAATAAGTAAAGCATGACTGGAAAACTTATTCTCTGGATAACAACATTGGAAAACAGAATATCTGAGAGTGATGGCTCTTTTGTCTTGGAAATTCCTTTGGAAAACCAATACTGGTCAGTATTTCGGAATTTGACGATTGAAACATCGCGATGTCCCGTCGATATTATTTTTAAAATGTTGACTGCTCCACACGTATAAGAAAATTAACATGTATTTATATATGTTTGATTTTCTGACGCCCTGTCACACCGATAAGACGACTACTTGCACAAAACAAACTACATTCGTTGATGGCCGCCATTTTCTTACTTTAGGGGGCCTACCAATGATGCTCTGTTCGGACGGGAATGTAAATAGGCTCAGAATGACCCCAATATAATAGCATATACATTCAAAAGTTTTAGCTCTAAATGTTTCTTTCTTTCAGAACAATGGATAAAATTTTACTCGCGAGGTAAAGATAGTATTATTTCTGCTACATATCTGTAAAGTTATTTAGCAAACATCGTAGTCTGATAGTGCTTAAACAGTGTTTAATTCGAAATACAGTGTCCACTGTATGTTGATCGCGCTGACTAATTCTAATCACAATAATAAAGGGTTACCATAAGAGGTGGAGGCTATCAGTACGATGGCCACCAGTCTATCACATCCAGATGAAGTCCTCATTCCAAAATGCATTATTAGAATATGTCCGCCCAACTCGGGTCTGGGGCCATGTACTAATGGCCATAAATCGACAAGAAAGTTTGCCGAATTTCCTTCGCTGTCACCGAATTTCTTTGAAATTTGGAGAACGCCTTGTTCAAATCTAAAATATATCTACAGCTGTTCTCTTTTCAGTTCATATTTCCAACTTTCCTTCAAAGATCCCTTTCTTTGCAGATGTGCAGAAATATGCACAATAGACTTAAAAATAGAATTCGCTCGGAACATCTTCTCTCTACCAGGCCTGGGGGATGCCATTACGGCCCCTACCAAACTTTCTACTCTATCTCTGGAACCACAATAAATGAAAGCTGACACTCCGTGACTTTGCAGTTTATCATATTGGTGTCATTTTGAGCCCAGTTGTGTAACCCTACGAGCATAGAATCACTGGTAAATCCAAAATGTCAGCGTTGTTTTTCTTCAATTTTCCTGCTTTTCTGGGAGGAAAACTACGAAAATCTATTTTATTTCATACCAGATTTTTATTTACTAATTTAGCATGCATTTTGGGGAAGAAAACGCGTAAATAAAAAATCCGAAAAATCGAACAAAAAGTGCCTATTTTAAAATGACGTAACTGTGACGTCATCAGAACGGAAATTTTTGATTTTTTACATTTCTTCTGGTAGAGCTTTACCCAAGAGTATAATGTGGTAAGTTTCGGTCCCCTGGTTCAAGGAATAAGAACAATATGTATGATGGAGGGGGGGGGAGAGAAATCCCTCAGGCCTGGGCAGGTCCCAAAAAGCTCAGGCCAGACAGGGTTAAAGAAATATTAAGAATTTGAACGAGTCAGTTATAAAATTCTTAGAGATTACTACACGACGAATGATGATAATTATTTTCGGCGGTAATACATTCTGGTCTTTCAATACAGGCTTTCAATACTTGAATATTTGTTTCGGAATTTTATAGGCTTTGCATTAGAAACAAGGCAAAAATATCCTTCTCGTGTGAAGTTGACATTTTAAAACGTATAATTATCCATGCGTTCACCGCTTTGGTACATTCCAGATTTAATACTTTACACCGTGAAATAGATATGTTAGCATATTCAAATACAAGTTCGTGCCATTCTGGATATCGGGGAATAACAATGACGTCTTTAAAATGAGGTGTAGGGAAAGGAAAAGCCGAATCAATGCTGCCATCCTCGTACATTATCTGACCTGGATGGTATGTAAACCAAGCATTCTATGTAATTACCAATAAATTGTCAAAGTTGACATAGTGGTTCCTGAGGGAATGAAAACAACCGAGATGGCAAAGTGATAGACTTGCAGTCATGTAAATGTAGGGGGAAGTAACCTTTTTGCGTCAGGAACACAAGAGGCCTTTTGGTGAAAATAACATGCATTAAGGGAGCAGAGGACGTTCATTTTCCTGCTCTTATGGGACTACAAAATGGTGGTTTGTCGAATTTTTCAAAACAAGCAGAATTTTCTGACAAAAGTACCGACACATCTCAGAATGGGATACAAATCAACAAAAGACACAACAGAACCATTTATGCGATTTACTGGTGGCTCGATAGTGTGATAGGACTGACCAAAAAGTTGACATTTTAGATTCAACGGTTGGAAGTGCTCCTGAGGCTGAAAATTATGCCTCTAACATCCCCCAAAATTCACTGTTAGTCAATTTCAACAAAAAGGAAACTTGTAAATGGCTAATAAATGAATCTCCAATAATATCCCCATCCCCCACCCCCATTCGCCACCCCACCATCGCCTGGAAATAGGATTAGAAAGAATCAGTTCATCTGTTATACTGCTAATATTTTTTAAGAAAGTATGGTGCCCCCGTATTATTACATATTCAACAAGATCTGTACGTGTTTAGTATTATATAGAAAAATGGGAAGAATTTGACCTTGGGAAGTTTGATTTATTGAGTATCAAGCAAGAAAAAATTCAAATTGTCCTATGTGTTCAGTGTTATGGCTTTTAAGTGGTATACATGCATTTGGCTGCCTTATTTTTTAACGAGTATGGTGACCCTTCATTTTTTCCATGGATCATCGTCTCTTAACCTGATGAAGAAATACTGAAATTTATGAAAACACTCAACCTCTAGAAATGAACGTCCTCTACTGCCTCCGAAGCAAAATCACCCGATAATAATGGCCTGTTACCATTATTCTGAGTTTATGACGACAATATGTCTTTTGACTGAGTTTTCAGGAACCATTATGTACTTCAGTTCCTAGTTTGCTGTAGCGAAATTGATTTTTGTGCTTGTTTTCTGGACGCTATAAATGTAGGGTCTGTTTTGGTTTACCAAAGACCCTTGCTTCTGAAAAAAACCCCAGAAATGTCTTAAGAGATTTCTTGAACAACAATTAGACCCCAATGCGTTCCAGATTAGTAAATCCTAAGGATGCAAAACGTATCTCAAAAAGTATGCCAACCTTCTTGGCATTTATATACATGCATTCTTGTTTTAATACCCTACTCTATTGAGAATTAGAGGCTGTGTGAACGCTGTGCAGTCCAGTCTTTAAATGAACAGTTATAATATAATAGTAATAGCATTTAAATGTACAAATATGGTATAGTACTTAACAGTTTTTAAAACATATCACTAGAGACGTTAAAAAGATAAGAGGATCAAAACTCTCATGTTCGACTAGTCTACGAACTATTCTCTGAAAATCTATTATCGAAACATTTATTTTCGTAAAGATTGCTATTGGGTTTCCACTGTCCTTGTCGGCGACAAGCAGATTGATCTGAATAACCAATAGTTAATCATATAACAATACAAATCAAAGCGTGTGCGAGATATTTTCTGTTCGGATATGACTCAATATTTCATCGGATAAAAGAACTCACAACACTGGGCAAAGATAGATACCTGAAACACGAATAACATTTTTCCAGCTGCATCAGATATTGATTAAAACAGCTGACCGTTGTTTACAAGTAACCTATACGTAGCTCCAAAAATACTGGGATTCAGTCGCTGATTGTTCAAGAAACTTTTGTTTAATGTCGACTCCGTAACGTTATAATGGACCATGGCGAATGGAAGGAAGTTAGACACCATCAACCACGGAGATATGCATCTATCAGATTCACCTTGTCTCATTAATCTCATGTAAAGACGTCCTCCTCGATGCTCATCTATTAACATTTTATGAGTTAATTATTTGAGCTGATCTGTCATCACAGCTCCCGAGCTAGCGTATATAATTCCGCTAAAACCGGTGCTGGGGACCGTGTGGATACTTCATTGTCTACACATGAACATCTGCAATAAAAGCGCGGCTGAGATACTGAGGCTTCGTCAAAGAATCCACCGTTTTCTCGGGTCTGAGTGTGAGGTGACGAGGGAAGCTTTCCTGTAGAGTCATATGGACGCTTTTTAGTCGCCAGACGTCGTCAATTTTTCCCACCTCTTGCATATCCTATACAAGAACAGGCGCTTTCACTGAGAGCAAGCATGTATGTCCTCAACTAGAGACTAACAGGTGATGCCATCTACCCAACATTCCTTAGCATTGGTAGTCACGTGACCTACCTCAGCCGTTTCAGGATTGGATGACCTATGAGAGGTGGAAATGAGCCCTTGTAGTTAGGTTTTTGGCTAATATTCTCCAAATGTTTCTTTGAAATAAATTTAACTATCAGGTAGCAAGAATGCAAGGTACCCAAAGAATTGTAAAGCATGCCGTGTTGGTCTGTTCCTTTAATAAGTATAGATACAGCGAAAGTCGAACAGTATGTGTCCACTATTGTGGACATTGGGACCATATGCTATATAATTATGTACTACATAATGTAGAGTGCCAGCCTTCTTTTGATGAATATTTTCTAGAACGATGCTGTAATCAATCATTTATAGAGTGAAAAAGACTAATATATTTGACTGGTGATCAAAGTCTCATTTTAACTTCATTAGGCTATAAGTAATCACGTCCAAATGTCCACAGATGTGGACAAACTAAGAGACCAAACTGGGAGGCGTTCAAATTTTGCATGATATTGTGAACCCAAAACTAAGCACATAAGAAAAATATGTTTTTTTCTTTTGTCAGTTTCTCATTTCCAGAGAGAAAGAGACAAATATACCTGACAGATGGTTATTTTCATTTTGTCTGGGTTAAGCCCCTATCTGTACTTGAAGTCATGATGTCCAAATGTCCACACATGTGGACAAAATAAAGAGACAAAACCGGGAAGCATTCAAATTTTGCATGATGATTTTCATTCATTGTGACTCCAAAACTAAGCACACACGAAAAATGGACATTTTTGATGCGTCCATTTAGTCCCGGGGCGCAAGAGGATATCGCTTCAATCATGCATCAGTCGAAGTCCATTTGAATCATTGCAAAATTTCCATAAAATCGACAAGTAAGTTTGCCGGATTCCCTTCGCTGTGGCCAGATTTCTTTGAAATTTGTAGAACACTCTGTTCGGTTCTAAAATACATCTACAGCTGTTCTCTTTTCAGTTCATATTTTCAACCTACTTGCAAAGACCCCTTTCTTTGTAGCTGTGCAGAAATATTCGCAATAGACTTGCAATCGCTCGGAATGTCTTAAGCCTACCATGCATAGGGGAGCCATTACGGACCCTACCCAACTTTCTACTCTGTCTCGATAAAACGTTGAGAGCTGACACCCCGTCACAATGTAGTTTATCATATTGGTGTCACTCCACGATCATTGGTAAATTCAAAATGTCGGCGATGTGGTATACCAGAAAAGCGATGTTTTCGACATTATTCTTCAAATTTTCTGCTTTTCTGCGACGAAAAATGCATAGAAACTATTTTACTTCATATCACATTATTATTCACTAGCATGCATTTTGGGGGAGAAATCACGTAAATAATTTTTTTTTTTAAATCTGACTCAAAAATCGACCAAAAAGTGCCTCTTTCAAAATGACGTCAATGTGACGTCATCAAAGCGGCAATCTTGGATTTTTTTCATTTTTTGGTAGAGCTTGACCCAAGGGCATCGTGTAACAGGTTTCAGATCCCTAGTTCAAGGTGTTAGAACAATATGTAGGATGGGGGCCGTAATCTCCCACAGGCCTGGACAGGTCCCAAAAAAAGCCCAGGCCAGATAGTGTTAAAGAAATATCCATAATTTGATCGAGTCAGTTATTACTTCACGGCGAATGATGCTAATTATTTGGTGGCGGTAATGTATTGTTATCTTTCAATACAAGCTTTCGATACTTTCGGTATGTTTCGGTGTCTTTGGGGGGGGGGGGGATTTGCATTACAAACGAGGCGAAAATCTCGAGTGCTCTTCACACTCTTGGTGCATCCAAAATTTGATGCGTTACATCGTGATCCGGATAATATGTTAGAATATCCAAATTCAATTTAGGTCATTCCCAGATTCCGAGGAATAAAAATGAAGTCATTAAAATGGCGAGTAGGGAAAGCAAACCATGGATCAATGCTGTCATTCTCGTACATTATTTGCACTGGTTGGTGTGCAAACCAAGCATACTATGTAATTACAAATAAATTGTCACAGATGATATAGCGGTTTCTGTGGGAATGGAAAGAACCGGGATGGCACAGTGATGGACCTGCAGCCATGCAAATGTAGGGTGAAGTAACCTTTTGGAAGTAAGGAAGGAACACCAGGGGCCTTTTGCGGCAATAAAATGTATTAACAGGACTTCGAAAGAAAATAACCGGATAATAATGTCCTATTACTATCGTTCTGGCGACAGTATTTCCTCTAAAGTATTTTTCAGAAACAATTATGTACTTTAGTTCCTAGCTTGCTCTAGGGAAAATGCTTTTTGCGCTTATTCTCGACCTTATAAATCCATAAAAGTTTTGGTTTATCAAAGACTGTAGCTTCTGAACAAAAACAAGAATGTCTTAAGAGAGTTTTTGGACATTCTTTAGATCACAATGCTTTCCAAATTGGCACATGCAGAGGTTGCAAAGCGTATCTCAGATGTATGCCAACCTTCCTTGTATTTATATACAAACATCTACGTTCTAGTTTCAATATCCCCTCTATATGGAATTAGAGGCTGTGTGAACGCTGTGCACTCTAGTCTTCAAATGAACAGTAATTGTATAATAGTAACAGCATTTAACGATACATATATGGTATTGTACTCAGCAGTTTAAAAAAAAACATCAGTAGAGACTTGAACAGATAATAGGATCAAAACTCTTATGTTCGACCAATCTAAGAACCGTTCTCTGAAAATCCCACTATCGAAGAATTTAGCTTAATAAAGATTGTTATTGGATTTCCAACATCAATACCGGTGATAACCAGGTTGATTCGAGTAACAAATACTTCATCATATAATATGAAAAATTAAAGCGTGCTCAAGATATATTCTGTCCATATACGATTTAATATATCATATGATGAAATAACTCGCCACATTGGGCAATGATAAGTCCTTGAAACACGATTACCATATTTCCAATCGCATCGGGTATTGATTAAAACAGCTGACCATTGTTTACAAGTAACAATATATGTACTCCCACACATACAGGAATTAATTTGCAGATCGTTTACGATCCCTTTCGTTTAATGTCGACACTGGAACGTTACAATGGACCATGGCGAACCGAGGGACATTAGACACCATCAACCACGGAGCTATGCATCCATGCGGTCCATCACTTCCCGTGCATCAGCCAGAGTCCGTTTGAATCATTGACAAGCTAAGTAAGCCGGCATTTAAATGACACCGACACTGGAGTTTGAGGCGGTGGAGGTACGTTCAATGTGCTGATTGTGGTGATCAGTATGTTCTTTGTGTGTTCGTGGAGCTGCATAGTTATCCTCCTACACAGAAACGTCTTACAGTAAAACGAATCCATCGATTCTAAATAAACTAATCTATCGTCGTGGAAATTAAGATCCGAAGCATTAATTGAAGTGCGGACTGCCGTAAGGAGAGTTTAAAAAACGAAAACTACTTCAACTTTGTGGTGGCTTTATTCGCAAACACGAAATAACGTGATATCATAACATTCTCAACATCCACACGAGGACAATACAAAGGAATAGTGACACGGATGAGAAAAAAAATGAAATTAACCCGTTCAAGTCTGGTTATTTAGGATTCGCCTCGCCAAAGTTAATACGATTACGTTAATCGTATAGTTAGAACATCCTACTTCATATCGTGGGGTATGCAGATGTAATTAGGGCATTCAAGTTTGCAGGTACTACGAAACCGTTTCGGACGAAACCGTTTAGTGCGTTTGCTTTTTTTCTTGAACAATTTTCATATATAACCAGCATCAGCTATACATACATTGGGTATATATTGTTTGATTGGGCAAGACTATTTATTTGATATACAGATGTCCATGGAATGTCGCTTCGCGAGCCCCACTTTCTAGTATATATGTGGTATTGTACATCAGCAGTGGAGTTTTGCTCATAATTTGAAGATATTCCGATCAACACAAAACACTGATATAAGATTGTTTAAGATGAAAATGCTAAACGTTATTTAGTTTCTAGGAGTGCAAAAACGATGAACAGTTCTGAATTATGTCGCCTGGATGACACGTTGTCTCAAAGTACATCTTTGATTGAATTATGATCAAATCGCTGAGAGTTTCATTCCAAGGAACTCTTGGACGAAGACGACGTTAAATGCATCGTTGAAACAATTGGTTTACTTTGTCAACACCTTACATTAAGTTTGTGGTCCCTGATTATAATACTAAAGTCTGTCCATTTTAATTAGTCGTCTACTTTGGAGCTTGTCAAAAATCAATAGTTAACCCTGCAACAATTTTCTTTTTTGCAGCGTGTATAACAAACTGAACTCTACAAAATGACTACCATTTCTCTGGGATATCGATAATATATCACGCTTGAACTAACTTTTTCATTCTCTCCATATAAAACGCCAGTATAGTTGTTTATGTGCCGGGCCTCAATTACATAGAGAGACGTAATAATGTATTCATGCTCACTGACACAAAGGTCATTGATGCCAAATACAGTAATAACAGGCGGTCCGCGGGAGTGTCGCTCATATCCCATGCCCAGTGAAATTGTCAAATGATAAACCGCGCACGCCTCTATGACCGTACACGGCATTGTTGATCTTTGTACTAGACAACACGAATACATTATGACGTCTCTCTATGTAATTGAGTCCCGGTACATGAAACAACTGTACTGAAGTTTTATATGGAGAGAATTACAAAGTTATTTCAAGCGTGATATATTATCGATATCACGGAGAAATGGTAGTCATTTTGTAGAGTTCTGTTTGTTCTACACGATGCGAAAAAGAAAATGTATGCAGAGTTAACTGCTGATTATTGGCAAGCTCCAAAGTGGACGACTAATTAAAGTGGACAGACTATAGTTCCAAATTTTCTATCGCCAAGGTGTTATAAATGATGAGTAAAGCCACATCAAACAACTCTGGAATTTAAACTCCAACCGCTGGAGAATTCGAATAATTGAGGCATATTTATTACTTTGGTGATGGCAATGAGCAGTATATCTCCTTGTATTCGTGCAGCAACATAGCGGTCATTTTTGTCACCTCGGAGAAACAAAAGCGCGATTTTATCGAGTTTAAATTGCGAAACTTAAGGCTGCCGAAATGTTAGGATAGGCGTAAGCATACCGGTGCGCCAGGTGGGGCTTCCGGGGATTGACCTGCGGTGTCGTTGTGCACATCGCAGGTCATGGTAAGAATCAGCCTCAGCTCCTCAGAGAGCTTGTCGTAAGAGGCGACTAACTGAGGCACCTGTTGGGTTCCCGGGTGTGAAAAGGAATAGGACCCCACCCGTGTGGTTCCCGGGTGTGAAACAAAATAGGATCCAACGTCGTGATATAACTGAAATATAGATGAAAGCGACGTTAAATCATATTCACTCACTCACTCACTCGCATACCGGTGCTTTGTTTGAATTGTAGGATAAGTTGTTGCATATTCGCGATATTCATATCAGTTATCACCAGTTAAAAATATCACCCCATAGTAAAGTATCGGCAGTAACGAAATTCTACTAGCTAGATATTTGCCCGGTAAGATTGACAGTCAGCCATGCTGAGTAGTAACTGTTCTGAGTTGATATTGGGGAAGCTAGATTGATTGGCTATCGTGATTGTGGGTATTCAGAGGAACTGCTCGTAGGTGTATTGTGTATAAGAGACCAACCACTCGCTCATTAACTTTACGATAAATAGATGTCACCACGTTCTAAGCGATCGTAACGAAAATTTGACTCCCGGGAAGATATTTCATAATACATACACCTATATACAAAGAGGGGTTACTTCCACCAGTGTCTGGCCTGGAGGGTTGTCTGGAGACGTGGGAATTCAGCAATATACATATATTCTGTAATCGCAAGGGCTGCAGCTGGCTATCGAACTATAGCCATTTTAAGTTGGCTAACAGATTTCTGTGACTGGTCCAAAAATCAGTAAAATCGTCAATTATGTTTACACTGACCTAAATCCATTATCGCTGTACATTTCCTGAGAGTTTTGGGAGTCCGCATTCCAGGAAAAGTTTAGGTCTTTGTAACTGTCTAGAGATTTATCACAGGGTATAATTTCTTTCAGAGACTACAATTAGATTGGACTTCTTTCCCAGTGGGCAATCTGAAATCAATGACATTTAACATGGCATTTCTCCCCCAATGGCATTGATCACATCCACTAACACTTTTTATTGCTCAAACCTTCTTTTCCAGAACCAGAGGGTATATTACAGCATGCAATTACACTACGTAGACGGAATCAAACAACGCCGAATTCGGACTAGCTGTGCTAAAACGGATTCCCGGAGGACAAACTTGGCATTTGCGGAGAGAATATTTCTTTGAAGATCTCTGTAACGTACTGGTGTAATTTACTAGGAATGTGTATAGGCTTCGAGCATTTTTGTCAATATCCCAGTGACTTTTATCTGCAGAATACATAATCGTAAATACCCCAGTTAAACGATTCGAAATAAGACTAACATGAATTTGAAAGTCCTGTAAGTTTGTGCTATCTCAATACAAAGAGCTAGTCCGTCATCCAATATTCGAACGTGGTCCGTTAGATAATTTCCGTTGAAGAACAATTACATTCGACAATCGGCAGCCGTTGTTTCAATTGATTTTGCATGTCCATTATCGCAATACTTTTTGTCGTTAATTTCTTTGCACTGAAATCCATATGCCTAGAATAACAATTATGCTAAATAGACTTTCAATGTGAGATGTAGTTTCCGATGATGGCGGAATGGGGATTATTTGATGAAATACTGACCACTGGCATGTTTGTGTGAACATACATCATCATACACCATCGGAATCCTCCTATCTGTGTTCTTTTGGTACCTTTTATAATCGATACCGCAGAGAACATTACTCAACAAATACCTTTGCCGGGTTAACGTTTTAACAACTAACACAAAGCTATCATGATATCAAACAATTTCATGTACATTGTTTCCTTCTCCGTGAGTCTGACGCCCCATCCATGAATAAGGTTCAAATTCTACAAGGCAATCCTGGGACTAACAGTACTGAGCAGTAATTACATATTACTGCCCAGAAAGGCCCCTGAGAAATTCCGACCAGCTACTTAGCAACATTGATTTATTGCAAGGTACAATGTAGCATGCAATTACTGTAGATCTCTATGCAGTCGAAAACTGAATGCTCCTTCGCAACAACACAGCAGTCTGTTCAGAAACTGTACGGTACTGAATGGATCGAAGTTGTTAGTTCTTGACTGTGCTGAACTATTCAGCTGATGGCAGTACTGATCTCAGTATTTCAGCCAAGCACCACTCAGTTATAATACAGAAGCACCCAGTATTATGGATAGCTATCACGTTAGAGGGTCAAAATTGGTCATTTTTTATTTCTTATTCAAATATTCACTACTTCGTCTAACATTTGGTAAAAAAATGAAATCAAAATTCAAAATAGAAGAGCATCAATATTAGGATTGAAAATTAAGTTTCTGGGGCACTGGAAAAATTAACCAGATTGCCTTATAGGCGTCCGATATCCAGCTGGGACGAGATTAACCTTTCACGCGGCTGTATATTGTAAGTCTTTAATAGCTGCATGAGTGTGTATTGTATTGTTAATTGACTCGCAAGAACTGGCCACCCCAATAGCCTGTCGTAAGAATAGCAAAGCAGTTCTCATGAGCTTGGCTACTGTTATTTTTGTCTGTTAAATTTCCCTTTCCAAAACTCATTTCCGCAGTATATTGGTAGGTTAATTATCTAGAAGTCCTACTCATTTACATTAATTTACCCCCTTCTGATTAAAACCATTCAAACATCCGTATTTTTGTTTCTAATTATAATATATACATATGAAAGTGCACTCAACGCAAGTTTAGCAAGTTTTTTAGGTTTAAATTGGATTTTAAACCGCCTTGATGAATAAACTCAGTGTAATAGTTATTCAGAATAAACAGAAATTCGAGTAGGTCCCACAAGACAGATTAAAAATGTATTTGACAATAGAATTCAAACAAAAAATTAGGATTTTATCTAATCAGATATATAGCTGTACACATTTTGTCCCATTTCTATCCTCTCATTTTTTTTTACAAAGTTCGAGTTTTAAACGTTTATTTCTCGAAAAGTATCCATGCTACGCTTTTGAAATTTGACATGCTTGTTACTTACAAAAAGTGAGATAACCTTTACTAGATCGCCTTGTAAGTTTGGCTTAGTTTTTTTAATTATTCAACTTTTAAGACAAACGACCGTAAAATAGCACGTTTTTTCAACTTATTTTAGAGCCAAATGCACGAAAGCCCTAGATTAGTGGAAAGTAGTTGCCAGCTATAAGTGTGGGGGAAGGGGGGGAGATCAGCAAACTCTTCTCCATTTATATCGATCATTTGTTCGTTCCAAACTTGATTATGGTTCTATTGTTTACAATGGTGCAAGCAAGTCAAACTTGGCAAAGCTAGATCCTATTCTCCATCAAGGACTAAGACTTTGCCTCGGGGCGTTCAGAACATCACCTAAAGAAAGACTGTATGTCGAAGCGGATGAATTTCCTTTAGAACTTCGGAGAATTAAATTATCGCTGCAATATATCACAAAATTGCGTTCGAACCACTCAAATCCTGCATATAACTGTGTTTTCAACCCTCAGTACGCAGATTTCTGTTCAAAGAAACCCTCGATTATTCCACCTCTTGGAATCCGTATGAAACCACACCTCGTAGCAGCTGGTATTAAAGTTAGTCAAATTTTACCTAACGAGCTCTTGCCAACTCCACCGTGGCAGTTAGCCACGTCAGAAGTAGATATTTCACTGATTAAATATAAAAAGGCAGATACGAGCCAGCTCGTGTATACACAAGACTTTGGTCTTCTGAGAGAGAAATACAGATCACATCAGGCTATTTATACAGATGGTTCTTAAGATGGTGAGAGAGTAGCATGTGCTACTATCTTTAGTTCCAAAACTAAAACGTATCATCTGCCAGGTAAAAGTTCATTTTTTACTGCAGAAGCAAAAGCTCTATTATCAGCTTTAGAAGGTATTGGATCCACTAGAAGGAAAATATATGTCATATTCTCAGATTCACTATCATGCCTTAAAGCAATTAAAAGTGGAAATTCAACTCATCCCATCATCTTGAAAATTCTACAATTATATGACACCAGATTTGATCAACAGATATTGTGTTTTGTTGGGTGCCTAGTCACGTTGACATCAAAGGCAACATTGAAGCTGATAGATTGGCTAAGGCAGCTCTAGATGAAGAAGTTGATCCTGTTGGAATCCCATACAGCGATTTGAGACCATCTATCTGCGCTTATGTTAGAAAGCTGTTTCAATCTTTATGGGATACTATGGATAATAACAAACTTCACGAGTTCAAAAAAACGGTTGGTTATACTCATCTGAACAGTCATAAGCGTTTCGACCAGGCCATGATTAGGCGATTTAGGATCGGTCACACACGATTAACTCATGAATATTTACTGAAACAGGAGCCGAATCCAAGGTGTATACCTTGCCATGAAGATCTCACGGTGAAACATATTCTCATAGACTGCATAGATTTTAAGATTGTAAGAGATACTTTTTATCGAGCAGCTAGAAGATCTTTTTAGCAGAGTGAAAGAGGATTGTATTTTAAACTATTTGAGAGAGATTGGTTTGTTGTACACATTTTAATGTTTGTACCTGTTTTAACGCATTAGTTTGCCGAGGTTTTGAATTGATTACTTAGAATTTTGTTCCGTCGTCGCTATATAGCTGAAATATTGCTGAATGCGACGTTAAACGATCTCTCTCTCTCTCTCAACTTATTTTAGTAAAATAGTGCTAAAAACAAAACTAGGCAAAAGTTTTTAAAACAGATACTTTTTACTAGTTCGAGTTGTCTCCTATCAAAGTATACCAGCAAAGTTGAAAAAGATTACACTTTTCATGAAATTTCAATTGAAAAACGGAAGCTATTGTTTTCATTTGATTTTTTAAGATTAGAAAATTTTCTACACGGTCTACACAAATCATATAGTTGAAATCCCTACGATGCACGCTTTCACAGAATATATAGTTTATTATGGTTATCTTATATATTTATTGATACAGAAGACAAATTGTCACGGGGTTGCAAAAACTGCCTCTAACGGGATAGCTATACTTAAGGCCTTTCTGGACAGCACGGGAACTGCACTGTACTGAACTGTCACAGCTTCCCCGTGTAAGGCGTTGTTTGGGGAGTTGTATTTAGTAAATTGCGATCCAAGCAATAATCGGAGATAATTCCAAGTCTCAAGTGTCGTGGTATTTCTGGAATTTCCTAAATAATAGCTCAATAATCGTAGGGATGTGGGTTGGTTTTGAACTTTTATCCCTGTTCTGCCAACGCGATCACTAAAATCACCATTTCATAAAATCACCATTTCATAAATACAAGAGGTATCGGAAAATAATTAGACAGATATTGGTAATTTCTTTCAGACTCACAGACGGTACTTCAATGAACGGATATGCAATGCATTTTGCTAGACCAAAACCTTTTGTAAGTAAGATCGCCACTAACGGTTTACATTGGCATAAATCCATTATCGCTGCTTTTTGTAACTGTGTACAGATTTATCACAAAGGTATAATTCTGTTCAGAGACTACAAGTAGATTGGCCATATTTCCCAGAGGGTAGTCTGAAATCAATAACATTTAACATGGCATTTCTCGCCCAGCGGCATTGATCACATCCACTAACACTTCTCATTCCTCAAACCTTCGTTTCCACAACCAATGGGTATAGTTCCTCAGGCAATTATAAAACGAAAACGAATCAAATACCGAATTTAGGCTAGCTGTGTTAAAATTGATTCCTGTGGGACAAACTTTGCAGACAGAAGACTTCTTTGAAGATATCTGCAACGCACTGTAGTAAGTTTTTGAGAAACGCGAGAAGGCTACGCGCCTACACTCAAAGTTTCTCAAATTTGGCGATACATATCGCATGCTGATAGCAAAATACGAACGTAGCGTGCAAGATCTATGGCGCTACATTTCGTAACTTGTGTCTAATTCCGCTTAACCCGGGGCTAGGGGCCGTATGAACCCATGTACTTCAAGATCCTCATGGTACTCATATGAACAGTCACAATCAAAGCGTGACTGAGATACATCTTTTTTTAGATGACGACTCTATAACGAATATTATGGATTAAGGATACTGATCAGCGATACGGATTTGATATTTTTGGAACATCATGATGTCTTGCCGGCATCATTGAAAACTGTTCTCTCTTGCAGGAAACAAGCCTATGTTTGTCTTTTTGAATTTGGTGCTAATACTGTTATATGGAAAATGGAATAGGTCTTTGGATTATGGACGCGGATATTCTCTAATGGACGACGGCTGGATTATGAATGACGGACTAGACGCTTGTAATTCAAGGATTTTTGTCAATATCCAGACGAGGTTTGTCTGCAGAATACTTAATCGTAAATACCCCAGTTAGACGATTCGATAAAAGTCCGCCAAGATTGCGCTATCTCAATACAAGGGTCTTATCCGTCATTCATTATTCAGCTGTCGTCCGTTAAGGATGTCCGCTGGTGGTTTTTGGCTTTAGCAGCCATTTTACCTGTTTTTCCTATTGGGTTATCTACCTTTCCTAGGTTAAGAGATAGAGATTTTCTTTAAAAGCCTTCTAGCCGAGCATTTCGCAGAGCAACATCCATCCAATTTGATAAATTTTGATAGGCATTGTGATTATCTGCAAACAGTTAGAATATAAGAAAAAGTTAAATCATATTTATATGAATTTTTCATGAATCTGCTTCAAAACTAGGGCTATTCCCTATGATTTCTGGGTTATCAAATTGATCATGGGTTAGTCCACTTAACGTTGCCTACAGCTAAAAAATGCACACAAACCTACATTGTTTTCTTTGCTTTTTTCTCATATTACACAATTATGAATGGAACAACACACATTATTCAAAAAGTTAATTATCTGATTTACCACCAGCGGACATCCTTAAAGAATTTCCGTGGAATAAAAATCATATTTGATAATCGTCAGACGTAATAAATGATTTTGCATGTCCGTCATCGAAATATTTTTGTCGTTAATTTCTTTGCCCTCAAATCCATATGTCTAGGATAATAATACTACATAGATTTTCAGTGTGATATGTATTTTTCGATGATGGCGGAATGGGGATATTCTATGGTGAAATGCTGATCACCGGCATGTTTGTGTGAACATAAATCACGATGCCCCTTCGGAACCGTCGTATCTTTATTCCTTTGACAGTTTTTTAAGCGATACCAGAGAGGAAGTTACGCCTTTGCCGGATTCGCCTTTAAACGACTAATACGAAGCAATCATGATATCAAGCAACTTCACGTAGGCCTACATTATTTTGATTCTCCGCGAAGCAGACGCCCAGCCATGAACAAGGCTTCAGTTTTGCAATGCAATCCTGGGACTGATCAGTACTGAGCAGTAATGACATGTTTCTTCTCAGAAAGGTCCCTGAGAAGTTCTGACCAGTTACTGAACACCATTGAGGTACTGCTAGGTACCACTCAGTTACGGCAGAGTTCTATACAGTCCACAAGAATGATCCTTCGCAGTAACACAACAGGACGCTCAGAAACTTTGCAATGCTGATCAGTATCGGGATAGAAAATTGCCAGTTCTTGACTGTGCTGAACTGTCCAGTTAATGAAAGTACTGGCCTGAATATTTTGGCTCAGCACCACTCAGTTACAATACGAAACCACCCAGTATTAAGGCCTTTCCGAATAACACGGTAACTACACTGTACTGAACTACCACAGTTTCCCTGTGTGAGACGTTGTTTTGTTAGATGTATTCAGTCGAATTACGTTCCAAGCGATTGAAACAAATTAGAATCGGAGATAATTCCAAGTCTCGAGTGCCGCGATATTTATGAAATCTTCTTAAATGATAGCTCAATAATCGTAGGGATGTTGTTTGGATTTGAACCGTTATCCCTGTTGTGCCAAGTTTGTTCAAAACATCAAACTATATTAAGGTAGTCTCGAAAACGTCAACAAGTTCGTTAAAAGCACCATTTCATAAACAAGAGGTATCGAAAAATAAATAGACATCTATTGGTAATTTCTTCAATGAAGGGACATGCAATGCATTTTGATAGGAAAAAAGTATTTCGTCGCTGGTGAAACACTCGAAAAATTGGTACTGGACACTTGTTTTTGTTTTCTCCCTATGAGGTTAGAAGGGAGTAATTATTTTCTCTGTCCCTCATTATATTGAATGAAACGATTTCATTGAAAGAACTCTACTGAAATCAGACCAATCATTCCCGGACATTGTTTCATCACAATATGTAAGTGATTACGATAGCGAATTGCGTGGAATTCACAAACAATATTCTGACTGGCTCACCGATATTCAACCATCAGCACTTCATATAAATATCAACCAAGCGTAGGGCTAGTCCGTCTGATAGTCCGATACATTCGGGGCACCAACATTGCCGACCGGCTGAATTGATTGATTAGTTCGTTTTCCCCATAAATCCCAGTTTAGAAAAGAGATAATGAGTCTAGCAACAATACATCATGAACCGGACCCGTGACATTCATTTTCCTGCCACGTTTCAACAGTTTATAGAACATGTTACCAATTAGAATGTTCCAGACAATTCGGAAAAGAAAATTTCATTTTTATTATATTTCAACAATCCCATAAAAATATTAAAAACAATCGTTAGAAAATTTTATTTTCTACAAAATACATATACATTTCTTCTGAAACAATACTAAATCGGAAAACCTAATAAAAATGGAGGGTCACAAGGTTTTTCACAGTAGGATTCCAACATAGCCAACCATGGCCCTGAAGCAAAATTACCTTTATATCGCAAATGTTCGGCAGAGTTCCATCACGATTGTTGTTCACTTGCCTTAAAATTTGGAGAACACATGGGCTACTTCCAAAATGCTTTCACAACTGTCCTCACGTTTGCTTAAATATTCCTATTCCAAGACATGCTCTCAAATATGCACAGTAGGCCTAAACTTGAGTGAAATCAAAGATAAAAACTCTTTCTCGTGTGCTTTCAAAATAGTTTGTATAAATAGTCAAGCGCTCACAGTCTCGGTGCATTCCGGATTGAATGTGTTACACTGTGATCAGGAAATATGTTAACAGAATTATTCAAATTCAATTTCGTGCCATTTATCGATATTGGGGTATATAAATGAAACTATTCCACTGAGGAGAAGGCGTGGTTGCTGTGCAAACGAGATCGCCGAGGACTTGCCACAGCTTACAGAATGGTTCCTGCGGGAATGAAAAAAACTGGGATGGTACATTGATGGACCTGCAGCGATGCAAACATAGGAAGGAAGTAATCTCTTTTTGCGTAAGAAATGAACACAGGGGGCATTTCTGTGACAATAAGATGTATTTAACAGGACTTCGAAGCAATAATAGCGGACAGTAATGTCCGCTACCACTGTTCTCAGTTCATGACGACAGTATTTCATCGGAATGGCTTTCCAGGAACCATTATGTAATTTCGTTCCTAGCTTACTGTGGGGAAATTGCTTTTGGCGCGGGTTTCTCGGCCCTTTAAATCCAAAAATATTTGATTTATCAAAGAGCCTTGCTTCAGAAAAAAGCGTGAATGTTTTAGGAGAGTTTAGTAGTATATGATTAGTACATATAAATGATCCAAATTTGGTACGTAGCGAACGTATGCCAACCTTTCTGGGATTGATAGATACGCGCTTTTGTTTCAATATCCCCTCTAAACGGAATTAGACTTCTGAACAGTAAAAGGAAAAGCGTGACTAGAATAACATCTTGGGAAAACAGAATATGAGAGAGTAATTACGCTTTAGTCCTGGAAATTCCTTTATAAAAACAGAATACTGGTTAATATTTCGGAATTTGACGAAGGGAACATCACGATGTCTCGCCGATATCTTTAAAAGATTAACATGTATTTACATATCTTTATTGTCTGGCGCTCTTTCATACAAATAAGACGAATACTCTTTTAATTTTAGCAAGCATCGTAACCTTGTTATTCGATAACTTAACTGTAGCTATATGTAATTCTATACTGCTTAAAAAGTGTTTAATTTGAAATCAATTACTAAATTATCCGCTGTGTATTGATCGCGTTGATTAATTTTAATGACAATAATGAAGGGTTATCCTATGAAATCGAGGCAATCAGTAAGATAGCCGCCAGTCTATCACATTAAAATGAAATCCTCATCCCAATGCGTCCTTATAATTTGACCATCCAGTTTGGGTATGGTCCCTAGTACTAATGGTCATACACCAAAATTTCCATAAAATCGGCAAGTAAGTTTGCAGGCGTCCCTTCGTTATGGCCGAATTTCTTTGAAATTTGGAGAACACCCTGTTTGTTCAATTCTAAAATACATTTACAGCTCATATTTCCAACGTTCCATCAAAGACCTCTTCCTTTGTAGATGTGCAGAAATATGCACAATAGACTTTATAAAATTGCATTCGCTCGGAACATCTTAACCCTACCAGACCTCGACGAAAAGTGCACGAAAACTATTTTATCTCATATCAGATTATGATTTACTAAGTTAGCATGAAATTTTGAGGAAGAAAACCCGTAAATACAAAATTCAAAGAATCTGATTGAAAAATCGACAAAAAAGTGCTATTTTCAAAATGACATCAATGTGACGTCCTCAAATCGGCAATATGGGGTGGGGTTCAAACATTTTCTGGTAGAGCTTGACCCAAGGATAGTATAGTAAGTTTCAGCGCGCTAGATTAAGGGGTAAGAACAATATGTACGGTGGTCGAAATGTATTAACAGAAGCAAAATCACGGGATAATAATGTCCCTATTACCATCGTTCTGAGTTCATGGCTACAGTATTTCATTTCATTGTTAGAAATCATTACGTACTTTAGTTCTTATCTTGCTATAGCGAAATCGCTTTTTGTGCCTTTTTTCTCTCGACTCTATACATCCATAAATGTTTTGGTTACCTGATTTTAAGGAGCAGCAGGGTACCTTCAGTGCCTTGATGGTGGTGATCAATATTTTTTCTGTGTGTTCGTGGAGCTGCATGGTTAACCTCCTTCTCAGAAACGTCTTACAGCAAGACGAATTCATCGATTCTAAATAAACTAATCTAGCGTCGTGAAATTAAGACCCGAAGCATTAATTGAAGTGCGGACTGCCGTGAGGAGCGCATAAAAAAAACGAAAACTACTTCAACTATGTGGTGGCTATATTCGTAAACACGAGAAAACGTGATAGCATTACATCCTCAACATCCAGACGAGGAATATAGGAAGTAATAGTGACACGGTTGAAAAAAAAAAAATTAACTCGTCCAGGTATGGGATATCCAGGACTCGCTCCGCCGAATGCGTCTTAATTTAACACGAATACGTTTGCTAGAACATCTCATTTCACATCGTGGAACGTACAATGGTTTTAAACCGGGCATTCAAGTTTACAGATACTACCACTAGAACGCATTTCGTGCTCTTGCTATTTTTCTTGAACAATTTTCAAATATTAATCAACATCAGCTATACATGCATTGATTATATAATGTTTCATTGGGCCATAATTATTTTATATACCAAGGATGTCCATCGAATGTCGCACAACTTTCTAGTACATATGTCGTATTGTACATCAGGTGTAATTCCTGCGAAGTAGGCTAACATCTGCAAATTGTCCGGTAGTCAGTCAGTGAGGGAGTGAGTCCATCCGAATCCTTTCGTCGGCAAAATAAGGAGAACCGTTGACATTAGAACCTTGATTTTTACATGAAGGTACATTGGGGGACTGTTACCAGCAAGTTCTGAGCTGACCGAATTCTGATGAGATTTTCTGGTGATTTTTGATGAAAATCACGGGTGATTCTGACTTGGGCTGTGCCCATCTTAATACAGGCAGGATTTCAACTTGAGCGGGGGGATTTCCAAGAGTTCAGTGCGCATCGGAGTCCTAATGCTTGCCCTACTTCGTAGGTCCTGTGACGTTAGTCACACTGCCATGTGATAAGAAGTAGAGGACAAAAATTCAGTGTGCGACCAGAAGTGTTCTCCAAATATAAACCAGCTACTGACGCAATCGATTTTAAAGAATGCTATCGGGTTTCCAATAGCCCTGTCAGTAGTAACCAATGGTTAATCAATATGTTTTGATTAACTAGATTATTCGCTTGTACTTAGTTCCGTTTTGTGTTACGTTGTTATGTATGTGAAAACACTTTCTGTAACCAAGACCACTGTAAACAAGTGCGGTATACCCACATGCATATAAACCGAGTCGCAATCGAATTGATTTCAATAAAATAATGCTTTGAAAAACTGCTGAAAGCAGTGAAACTAGTTAGCAGCAAAATTAATCAGTCGGAGTTTGTCATGATTATTTTCTAGTACTATATTTACCATGCACAAATACAGCGCTGTTCCAAAAACTGCTAAATACAGATAGTTATATTTGACTGCGTCATTTCTGTAAAAAAAATTACGGAACCCAATCTGACATTTGGTATAATAATAGTAAAGTTTTCCTTATAGATTCAAGAAATTATTTCGATCAACAAAGAAGCTGATATAAGACTTTCTAAGATGGAAATGTTGATGAACGTTCTCTAGTTTATTGGAGGGTAAGAACAGGTCTGATGATACGTTGTCCCCAAAGTATATCTTTGATTTAATTATGATCAAATAGCTGAGGGTTTCATTAAAAGAAATTCTTGGGCGAAGGCGACGCTAAATGAGACAAGTTCATCCAGTCATTTAAAAATCGGCATCTTTCACTTTCACATTGAGTTCAGTTGCATATGTAATATTTCCAGGAGCATTTTCACTTTATGAGTCGGTTTACTTTGTCCAGTTATTTTTCTGGTCCCAGTTTACAATACTAGGACCATATTTTCTATCACCAATGCGCTATATCAATGAGGAGTACATCCCCTTGTATTCATACAGCAACATAACCGTCATTTTGTTCATCTCGGTGAAACAAAAACGCGATTTTGTCGATTTTAACGTTCAAAACTTAAAGCTGCCGAAATGTTAGGATAGGCGTAAGCATACGGGTACGTTGTTTGAATTGTAGGATAAGTCACCAGTTTAAAATATCATCCCATATTAAAGTATAGGCAGTAACAAAATTCTACTAGTTAGATATTTGCTCGGAAAGATTGACAGTCGGCCATGCAGAGACTAGTAACTGTTCGGAATTGATATCGGGAAAGCCAGCTTGATTGGATACCGTGAGTATAGTTATAAAGAGGAATTACCTGTATTGTGTTTTAGAGAACAACCAATCGCTCATTAACTTTACGATAAATAGATGTCACCACGTTCTAATCGATCGTAACTAAAAATTTGGTACCGGAGAAGATTTCTCATAATGCATATACCTGTATACAAGGAGTAGTTAATTCTACCAGAATCTGGCCTTGATTGTTTCGAAGATTCGTATGAGTGCGGAGATGTGGGAGGAATTCGTCAGTCTGCATATCTTCTTTAATTACAAGGGCTGAATATCAAACTATGTCCAATTTAAGTTGGCTAATAAATTTCAGTGACTGGTCCTAAACATAAGTAAGATCGACAATAATGATTTACTGTGACCTAATTCCATCATCGCTGCACATTTCCTGAGCGTTTTGGAAGTCAGCTTTCCGGGAAAAGTTTAGTTTTTTTTAACTGTCTAGAGATTTATCACAAAGGTATAATTGCTTTTACAGACTGCAATTGGATTGGACTTCGTCCCCAGAGGGCAATCTGAAATCAATAACATTTAACATAGCATTTCTCACCCAGCGGCATTGATCACATCCAGTAACACTTTTCATTTCTCAAACCTTCGTTTTCACAACCAGTGGGTATATTACGGCACACAATTATACAACGCAGACGGAATCAAACAACGCCGATTTCGGGCCAGCTGTGTTAAAATAAATTCCTGGAGGACAAACTTGGCATTTGCAGACAGAAGATTTCTTTGGGGATCTCTGTTACATACAGTTGTTATTTTGTATGAACGCTCACATGTTCCGAGCATTTATGTCAATATCTGGGTAAGTTTTATCTGCAGAAAACATTATAGTAAAATATCAGAGTTTTTCGAGTATTCGAACTATTACTAACCTGAATTTTAGGAATTTTCCTAAGACTGCGCCATTTCCAGGATGATCATATATCGATCATATTCGACAATCGGCAGCCGTGTATGGTCTTATATGATTTTGCATTGGTGAGGTAAAATCCTTTCCAAAAACTAAATATCTTGTCGTAAATCTCTCCGCATCCAAATTTGTATGACCGGGAGCTATACTGGCTGATCTGTGTGCAGGATAATGGGAACTGTGAGCACTGTCGTGTGTTCGTATTAAGTGCCGTCGTGATAATTAAGACTGAAAAATTGTTAAAGTCCTACTCACTCACTCACTCACTCACTCACTTACTTACTCTATATATGTACAATAATAATGCTAATTGGATTTTCGTTGCGAGATTTTTTTATGGCGGATTGGAGTTTCTATGGTGAAACCGGCATGTTTTTGGTGCAGAGATGGCGTGTTATCATACATACACCATCAGCACCCTCGTATCTTTGTTCCTTTGATACTTTTTTATAAGCGATACCACACAGAACATTCCGCCACAAATGCCTTTGGCGGGTTCTCTTTTAAACGACTAACACAAAGCAATCAGGATATCAAGCAACTTCATTCATAATGTTTTCCTTTTCCGTGAGGCTGATGCCCCAGCCATGAACAATGTTCAAATTCTACACAGGCAATCTTGGGGCTGATAAGTACTGTTCATAAACTGCATATTACTGCTCAGAAACTGCATATTACTGCTCAGCAACTGAAAGGCCCCTAAGATGTTCTGACCAGTCCATGAACACCACGGAGTTACTGCTAAGTATTACACAGTTACTGTAGAGTCCTATGCAGTCGACAACTGAATGATCTCTCGCAGCAACACAGCTGTATGCTCGTACAGTACTGAATAGTTTCGGGATCGATATTATCAGTTCTTGACTTTGTGAACTGTGCAGTTTATGGCAGTACTGACCTGAATATTTTGGCTCAGTACCATTCAGTTAAAATACAGAATCACCCAGTATAAGGCCTTTCTGAACAGTACTTGGTAGGACGGCAACCGCGCGCAGTACTGAGCTGCCAAAGTTTCCCTATGTAGATGATGTTGTGGGGAGTTGTCTTTGGGCAAATCATGTTCTAAGCGATTGGGACAAGTGTAATCGAAAATAATTCCAAGTCTCAAGTGCCTCCATATGTCTGTGTTTTTAGTTTTAGTTTTTGTATGTATGTATGTTAGGTCGTTTAGTAAAATCCCCACATCATAAACACAAGAGATGTTGAAAAATAATTAGACAGCTATTATTGCTTTCTTCCAGGTCCATAGAAGGAATTTCATTGGCTCTCTCGGTGACTCTCTGAAACGCAAGGCAGATGAGAGCTGTAACTTTGAGACTAACTAACTTGTATATGGAGTCATTTTTTGCGAGAGAGGCAGGAATGAAAGGGGGAGGTGGAAAGTTTAGTTTGTTTTTTGTCTTTAATATATTTTAGAATGTGCTCTACACTTAGGCTAGAGAAAATGCCGACATAAATGTCTCTCCGGAAACGGGAGCACCCAGTGTAAATCTGCTCGCATTAAACTTACATGAATCAAACGTTTAAAAAAAAGAGTAAATAATGGCAACATACAATAAATCGTGAGTTGGCAGAAAACGATCGACGTATGGAACATGGGTGATGTACAACATTTGTTTTGGAAAAACACATTCTTCACCTGGAAGCAACTGTGCTCCAAACTTATTGGCTTAATAGTAGATTGAAACAATCGATTTTTATTATGGAATAAAATTGTATTAATAATATGTACGTGACCTTGTCAATTTACAGGGGGACATTTTGGATTTCGCGGAAATAAAAAGAAGATATTGTTTAAAAGGGACATTTTTAGATTATATATGGTTGTTAAAAATGATTCCCGAGCAATGGAAGAATACATTGGCTAAAAGTTTCTCTGCTACGAACATAAATTTACCGGTCATAGGCATTGCAAAGAGGTTATCGCTAATACGACAGGAAAGATGTGATAGAATATTTAAGATGTATGAAATAATATAAACGATACAGTTCACTTAAAATCCAGCGAAATATAGAAAGACAATATCAAACTGTGTCCGGATATTGACTGAAAAATCATATAGCTTAAATTTCAATACAAAATTCTACATCGAAGTTGAAATCCTGCTTATATTAAGATGGGCATACAGCCCAAGTCAGAATCACCAGGGATTTTCATCAAAAATTACCAGAAATTTTCATCGAAAGTCGGTCAGCTCAGAACTTGCTGGTAACAGTCCACTAATGCACCTTCATGTCAAAAATCAAGGTTCTAATGTCAGCGGTTCTCCTTATTTTGCCGACGAGAGGATTCGGATGGACTGACTGACTCACTCACTCACTCGCTCATTACCGGACAATTTGCAAATGAGAGCCTACTTCGTAGGAAAAAAACTGTGGTTTGATGCGCAGATATGGTTGAACGACAAAGAAAAATATTGCGAAAAGATTCATGTATATTTACCCACACCCGATCCAATATTTTCTGGTAAGGTGTTTCACAATGTAGGAATATAATTATATTATAATTTATCTCTGAAGATGACTGCAATTATTTACACTAATAAATTCAAAAATTCAACATTACATATTAAAATTTTACTTCGAAAGTTTCAAGATCAATATAAAATCAAACAGTTTATCGTAAATACTACATTTACGACTGTTACGGACAAATTCTTTTTAAAAATGCCATAAACTGGAACTACTTCAGAGCTTAACGCAGTCAGCCAGGATATCAACTGGCTTGCTAGAATACTTGAAACATGCATCTTCACATTTCAGGCTAAATACTACATTAACGTCCCGTCATTTACCTTGGCCTAATGAATGGAATAAATTGTTCAAACCTTAAACGCACGTGATGTCATATAGCCAATCAAGATACGAGCTTGCTGACACCGTGCAGCGAGGATCTTCGATGATGTCTGTGTGATTTCCAAATATGGCATGTGGTGGTTGTATTGATTTTCAAACGGGAAATGTTCTTTAACTTCGAACGGTCAATCAAATTTGAATTTTAGAGAGGTCATACAGTTGCACTTATCCTAATATGGATCACAGAATATTTATAGAGATATGGCATCACCAAACCGTATTCTGATCAGAAATTGTGTATTAATATAATAAAAATAATTGGTCAGAAGATATAAAAGTGTATGGAATGTTTAAACGGTCTAACCTCAGGGTAAACGACAGCGTGATAGGGCGAAATAAGGAATTATGCGGCTATTGTAATACAGGGTTAGAATTTAGTATAACCCCATATAATAAGCTTAACCGTTGATTTAGTAATCCATTCCACATGGCGAAACCTTCTCTAGCCATTGTCCTCCATAACGCATCTAGACCATGAAAGTTCATCGCCTAATTCCGCTTTGTAGAAAATCCGACGATCACATAGGAATGCTTCGATTTCTTCTTCCACTTATCCTGTATAAAGTAATACAATTCAAGGTTCATAGAAGTAAAGCAGACGTTGTCAGGATCAGGGCATCTAATGCTCTCTCTCGACGGGAAACGAGCTGACGCGGACAAATGTTTGCCCAAGAGCAAAGCAAGGAACATAATCGGACCAGGCACTGACACAATCTATTAGCCCTGCCGGGCTTAACAATTGGCAAGCTTCGTTTGACTAATTGAAGATTAATTACAAATTCCCTTATCTCATTTGTTTCGAGAAAAGCAATAAACATTGATCCGAATTATAATCGAAAGCAAATGAACTAAAGTCTACATCCCTACAATAGACTAGCTAGAATGCATTGAACACCGCCCCCCTGTTTATAGCACACGATGTGACGTAGCTGCACTGTAAGATAGTGTCTTGCTCAAAATAAAACGCATATTCAAAACAAAAACGTGATCCTCCGCGTGACACCTTTGAATTGTGTCTTACGTGTGTAGGGAGTGCGCAGGAGTCTAGCAGTGCAAGCTGTTTGACTAGTCCCAGTGCCGTCTAGCTAGTCTGATCTAAGCATACACATTTCGAGTTTATTTGCTTCTGGTATAATTCATACTGCTCAAGTCAGTTCTATGGGCCATCACGTGATCATGTCATTCAAGATGTCCGCATTAACATCTAAATTAAAAGCCTGGCTGGGATACAAATCATCTCAAAGATCACTTTTGAATCTTGCGATGTTTTTAGAAATATGCATTCAGTATATTTGTCTGTGGAGTCATATAACATCTTACCAGTACGCCGGCATCGTTTTTTATAACTCTGTTGTGCCTAATTTTTTCTTGTACATAGTGAGATTCTGCTCACGGAGGTTTGGTCCCCGAGGTTTGCCCTCTGTGCAAATCATTGTGATTGTAGTTTCGGGACTTGTAATCATGGTGGAGAATGAAGCGCTTGGTCGGCGTCGGGCCTTACAGGTATTTGTTCTGAATACAAACTTGCATTCTATAAATACCGCCTCGTGTGGGTCGTTTTTGACGGGTTTACCCTAACTCGATTATCGCTTTTCAGTTCTGCACATGTGTAGTTTTGATCACCTGCCTGGAGACTGTTCTCATTTGATGCCCCTCACTGCATTCATAACAGGCCTCGCAAAAAATGGAAAGTCAGGGGAAATAGAAATTTGTGTTCCAGGCCCTAAAACTCATGGAATGTCGCTGAAAGGTCATGGAAATCAGGGAAAATAGATGTCCGGGGGAAATGAGTGGAACAAGCTAAGTTATTCTCTGAAGTTCAGCGAAATTTATTGCGGAATAAAAATCCAAATATCCGTGAAACGTCTTCATGTTGTTATTATTGCTGGTGACCGAATTTCGCCGGATTGAAACAAGGTCGGACAGCTCATTTTCATAGTTTGTGTAGTCCATTGGTTGAACTCAACTCGTGTCTCTTTCCTGCTGAATTAATATTCATATTTTGTGACGTATATTGGTCGGGGTTATAATGTCGACAGCTGACTGGCTCACGCTCTTGACATCTGTACCAATTTACATATCCAAATCTGTCGCCATTGGTCAGAATACAGTGACATGTTTTCCCCTCTGTGAAATGAGGACGGTCGCCATTGTTCGTTGCTTTTGGAATTTAGCTTTGGGAGAATGTAAACAGTTTCCCTTGAGGAAATAAATTCATTCTTCGCACCAAAAAAAACGGCTTTTTCAACTTTTAGCCACGTCGCTGGGCAATGTTTGTTCTGCCAAAACTCTATGTGCCGGGCTATACGGTATGATCCGCGACGATTGGTCAAAATTATCCTCCAAAGTCACCTCCCGCCCACTTGATTATCTGCCCCTGACATACTATATGTCCCTGAATACTACGCGAATTCTCGGTCATTTTACAACGAGAGCGGAACAATGAAATTCCACGACTAAAAATAGTAAGCAAACTAATAGGAATAATTTCGACCAATCGTCGCGGATCATACTGTATAGCCCGACACATACAGTGTTGGAGGAACAAATATTGCTCAACGTGGTGGCTAAAAGTTGAAAAGCCGTTTTTTTGGCGCGAAGAATGAATTTCTTTCCTCACGGGAAGATTTAGATATTCAAAGCGTATATATTCCGAAGGTTGGTCCACTTGGGAGGCAATAAACGGATGGCGTTTGGAAAGGTGAGATTTTGTTCGTTTATGAGAACCTTTTCAAACCACGGTGTTGAGCGGTTCTATTCCGAACTTGTCTTTTTATCTTTGTCATAGAGGTCCGGGTATGGTAGAAAATTAAAACTGTAGAAACTCGGCTTGACATCAAAGGGAATTACTTTATTTGAGACAAGACCTCTATGACAAAGAAAAAAGTCAAGTTCGGAATAAAACCGCTCAACACCGGCGTTTGAAAAGGTTCTCATAAACGAACGAAATCCTACCCTGTCAAATGTCATCCGTTTATTATTTCCCAAGTGGACCAGCCTTCGGAATATATACGCTTTGAATATCTAAATCTTCCTTTGAGGAAAGAAATTCATTCTTCGCGCCATAAAAACGGCTTTTTCAACTTTTAGCTACGTCGCTGGGCAATGTTTGTTCTGCCAAAACTCTATGTGCCGGGCTATACAGTACGATCCGCGACGATTGGTCAAAATTATCCCCCAAAGTCACCTCCCGCCCACTGGATTATCTGCCCCTGACATACTATATGTCCCTGAATACTACGCGAATTCTCCGTGACTCGGTCGTTTTTTAACTCCTGTCACCCAGGACGGGAGAGCCGATGTATAGCCCGGCACATACAGTATTGGCGGAACAGACATTGCCCAGCGAGGTGACTAAAAGTTGAAAAAGCCGTGTTTTGGCGCGAAGAATGAATTTCTTTCCTCAAGGGAAGATTTAGATATTCAAATCGTAGATATTCCGAAGGTTGGTCCACTTGGGAAACAATAAACGGCTGGCGTTTGGAAAGGTAGGATTTCATTCGTTTATGAGAACCTTTTCGAACGACGGTGTTGAGCGGTTCTATTCCGAACTTGTCTTTTCTGCTTTGCCATAGAGGTCCGGGTATGGTAGAAAATTAAAACTCTAGAAACTCGGCTTGACATCAAAGGGAATGACTTTATTTGAGACAAGATGAAAGAGAAAAACATTTAGAAAAAAAATCTCTTTGAAAAGAAAAAATAATAACAATTTTTATAATTTATTTGAAAATATACGTAGACGTCTACCATCCAATATCTCACAGCCCAGGCAACTGCGGGTAAGACTACATTAGGTTTCCAATAATTTCATCACATCCAATGCAGCAAATTATTGATTTTTTCTCCAATCTCGCTATTGAGGTCAATAAATAGAATTTACATTTAAATACACATTATTTTTCAGTTATTGGAGTGGGAAGTGCAATCAAATTATTATAAATCGTAATGCATTTTACCAGTGTGTACCTGACATTCCAGATGGGTTTAACCATTTCCCTGCAAGAAACTTGCAGTGTTTCTATATTTTTATTCTTGCTTGGATAAGGTTTGGTGATAGGTCTTTCAATATGAAGCCAGACATGGACAATGGCTGACATATGAATGTCTGATGTGAAACTTGTAAGAAAAGTGTAGTATAGAGGTCATGGAAATTCCAAAAATTGGTCATGGAAAAGTCATGGAATTTTGAACCTCTGAAGGTGTACGAACCCCGTCATGAAAAATACCGTTCTTCTGTTTGGCAGTCATACACTCATTTGCAATGCACGGTAGCTTGTGCGTTGAACGTGATAAATGGAAGATTGTCGCAGTAAATTTTGTCTTTCCAATTTCTTTAAAATTTGCCTTTCCAATCTATTTTATCCGGTATCATCTGTTAGGGCAGGAAGGGTAGTCATTCTCCACGGTCCATCGACAACCGATCATATCTGGCTATTATCTGGCGCTGATTGTCAGAAAGTCACTGCGCCAAAAAGCAATAACGTCCCCGCAGGATAATCAGCGAGTAATAAGGACCAGCACTTGTAGTCCCAACAGTTTTTTTAGTCAATCTTTCAAATGTAAGAACTCAAAATTGGTACATGATATATAGATCTGAAACTTCAACTTAACACACATATTCTTGAGGTTATTCTATAACTAGATCTGGCACTTTATGAATTATTATTACAAACTGAATTTTAATATTTTTGAACATTTTTCAATCTTTGATACGCTACCTTACAACAAAAGTTATTACGAATCATAATGCAAAATGATGAAATGCAACTTTATTCATAACTTTGTAGGATCACAAAGATGGTGTTCACTTTAGATAGGGAATCGTCCTCCATGCGTTTTTGATACACACAGCTGGTGGGGCTAATTTTTGTCTAAAATGCGCCAAATTGACAATTTCTTACAGTCTACATACTGAATTATCAGATAAATAATCCCACAGATAAACACAACCAGACTTACAGTGGTTCAAACATGCCGTATCTGCCGTATTTTGCACTTTTCGGTACATTTACAGTCGACATTTTCTCTTGTTGCAAAATTATGACACCTTTAACCAAAATCATATTTAGACTTATTTGTTGCTCAAAATAGCTAAAATTGGTTTTGGTTAAAGGTGTCCTATTTTTGTAACAAGAGAAAATCTGCACCGAAAAGTGCATAAAAGTACGAAAATAAGCCAACGAACCAACTTTGGTGCGCCATAAATCCGTTTTCTTGCATCTGCAGCCTTTTATTATTTCGTGTCTTATAATTCAGCATTTAGGCTGTACAAAATGGTCCATTTCATATCCTTTTGATAAAAGTGGAAGTTCGGCCCTACAAACCGAACAGCTTGAGGACGATTCCCTATGTAAAGCGAACACCATATTTCTTCCCTTAAATGACCACAAATATGGCACTAATAAACCCCTGATGCAAGTAAACCCGACATCAGTAATTTAAGTACTTTGATTTCTATTTGGCGGTCACATTTTTTTTTTCAGCAGATGACTTGATAGCGCTGATGCATCATCGCTCTGAAATATTTGTATCAAAAACCGCTCAAACCCTTGCTAGAAGGGCCTTGTGATCATGTCATTCAAGACGTCTACATAGATAGCTCCAATAGGCATCACTTTTGATTCTTTTGATGTTTATAGAAATATGCAGTCCAATATTTGTCTGTGAGGTAATATGCCTTCGTGGTAGTACTCCGGCATCGTTTTCCGCCACCCTTGTAATGTTGTGTTTAATATTTGCCTTATATGGTGAGATTCTGCTGTTGGACGTATCTTCCCTGAGGCTGGCCCTCTGTACAAAACATTGCGATTGTGGTTTTGTGACCTGGAGAATGAAGTGCTTGACAGGCGTCGGGCCTCACAGGTATTTGTTCTGAATATGAACTTGTATTCTTATAAATACTCCCTCGTTTAGGGTGTTTTTATTTTCTATATGGCTGTCACACATTCCATCTTCTTTTAAACAGATGACTTGATGGAGCTATTATATCATCGTTCTGAAATATTTGTATCCAATACCACTCAAGGCGGTGCTAGGGGACGTGCGGTCATGTCATTCAATATGCCACATGAAAAACTACAACAAAAGCGTTGCTGGGATAGAAATTAACGCGGATAGACGGTTTGGACAACGGCTAGCTACTGACTGTCGGATCCGTCGTTTGTATTCCAGGTATTTTGAAAGCATAACGGTGCAATTAAGCAAAGCAGATGTTGTATAAAACGGCATGGGGAGTATGAGAATAAGACGGGAGATTATACCCAGTCATCGACCGGCGGTCCAATCTATATAACGCGGTAGATATATAGATTCATTTGAGTGCTAACGAATTGATGGTTGCGTATTACCCAATCCCATTTATCTCCAGCTGGCTAATTAGATTAGCACCAACGTATAATGTATATCGGGAGAAAGTAAGCGCACAATTACTAAATCGATATCTGTTCCCATGCAGACTAAACGTGAGTTTCTTTGATGTCCCGGTCGCCGAACCCTTATGCATAATTATTGCTATCTGTTGGCGAATTCTTACAAAGCCGATACTGAAGACACTCTACGGGTAGATAATAGCATCTTTTATGGCGATGTTTGGTGACTGAAGTAAGAACTTTTGATGTGTTGGGAATACTAAGGTAGTTATAAAGCCATTCCATGGAATTTCGGTCCAGTTCACCATATGTTCAAATTAAAATCTGTGTTGTACCCCAACTCACCAATGGCCTTTCTTTGGGTTTCAGTGATACTTAGGGACGACCCCAATCATCGTGGGTATTGCGGAGTATACAGTCGGTGACAATGGCACTCTCATCATCCGAACGCATGGCACGATCATACGTAGAAACTTCTGCTCGTGTTTAGTGAAACGTGAAATGCCCTTAGCAAGCTAAGATGTGGCACTCTGTGCATAATTCTAATGCGTTGTCAATATGGACTCTCTTTGGCGGGTTCGTGTCGGTCTAAACTGCCAATGTGGAATGTTGTGATTTCAGACTATCTTCACATGACTGGGTAGAATAAAGACATATCTCGTGGTTCTCCAAACGTTCTTTTTTAAATATCTACTGCTGATTCTGGGAATAACACTAAATTTGAGGTGATTGTTGCTGTATCACTCACCGCTCACGTTAGTATGACACCGAATCAAATCCCGAGGCGCTGCAGGCGTTAAGGGGTTTGACTAGATGTCAAACTGACGGAGGATTTAAACACCATTCTAATAAGAAAAATCGACTATACCGTGGTTGTTGCTTCACAAACACCCTGGTCAGAGTACAAGCAATCAGTGTTATTACAGCAGCTCCGGGTGATTAAGTAAATAAAATGGTACCTGAAGCTGCTGTAATAACACTGATTCCTCTCTGGGAATGCGCAACCGTTACCAAATTCATAATCACAGGCTCTAGAAAAAACTCATATGTCTGGCTGGAGTTTAACTGACTTTACAGTCGGGCAAAGGACATAGGGATACTCTCTATTCGAGTGAAAGTATTGTAATATCACCAGTCCACAAACATTATACAAGGTATAACTGATTCTAACAAGTATGCAATCACATTTCCAATACCATGGTAACACTAAACACAGAAGACAAACTGAATTGGTGCAAATAGTTATTTCCCTTCGCTGATAATTGCCATGATGCTTTTTTTTCTTGTACAGCATTTCGAGTTTCAACTGAGGATGATGACAGTCAATAAGGTTTCCACAAGAGTATGCACATTGATGTTTACATGACACACATGCAAGGTTGTCATAGCCACACCAACTTCAAAACGGCATAATCGAGATTTTGTTTGGATTTTGTTAAGTTCTCTGCAAGAAAATGTGTCCACGAACACATGACTACCTGTACAAAATTTAGAATCTTGATAAATCCCTTGGAATAATATAACAATACCGTAATCCTATCGATATTTGACATTACATGGCTTCTGAGATATTCGCCTTAATATTTATTTTTCTAAGCTTGAGGAAGGAAACATGGAAAACGTTAAATCTAACGCTAGTCATTTCAAAATACTAAGTGTTAAGCTTTCAACTTCCGCCGCCCATTGCGTTGAAAACAATCCTTGGGGTCTGGCTGTATGATGGGTAAATTTATTAGAAAACATCACCAATAAGGATCATTGGTATTCAAAGTGAATAAGATAAATAATATATATATACACATATACCATCGGCCATTTTACATATACAGAATCATTGAAGTTGCTCTGCTAAAGTCCCTTACAATCACGAGTCTTCCCTGTTAACTATGGAAGACAAAGTTCTGTAACAGTTCACATCGACGAGCACTGAACTGACGTTGTCTGGATTATCTGGAATTGTTGAGAAGATTTGTTTTACACGGTGAAGGGAGAATGAATAATGCAGATCGATTCCTCCTCGTGGAATAAGGCGAGAGCTCTAATCTGGTCGATGTGGATGTCCCCATGGCCCAATCTGTTACAACTCATGGCTGGCGAGGTTATTGGAACAGCTGGGAATTAATGACAAACCGTTCTCTCTCATTTCTCTCGAACAGAGTAATATTTTAGGACAGCAGTATAATTTATATCTGCATATAGTAATTGCACAGCTATTTCGATATCCTATTTGAGCGAACGAGCACATATTTGCGGGGCCAAACTCAGATTCTATTTTTCACACCTGGTCGATCCTCTTATTTTTCGTCTATTTCCACGATGTTTTTCCCAAATCCACTAGGTGTCCAGGATATCAAATCCATTAGGTATGCAGGAAATCAATCCACTAGGAGTCTTTATGACATAGATACCTTTCGAATATGATTTCGTTAGGCTCATTTACTAAGATATTGATTCATACATGTTTCAGAACAGTGGCAGAAACGCCCTATAGTTTACCACGTACAAGCAGTGGCACTTATCAGTAATCACACCTCTGGCTAAAGAGTTGCAACCGACATGGAATGCTTCATACATTTCTTGTCAACAAACGTGAATGCCAATGAAGATCCGAGTCTGTTTTAATGAAAATGAATGGGGACGATCGAGTTTCTTTCGTGATAACCCAATAATGATGGCATGAAGAAGGCACCATGCTACATTTCAAACGTTTTTTTTCTCTTTTCTATACATGCTTGCATTCATTCACTAGAAGTTTCGTGAAAAATGGGCCTTGCGATTTCGAACTTCGAAATGCAAAGGTATATGCAACATCCATGGACATGCAACAACAATGGACAATAAAATGTATTATTCGAAAATGTGCGAGATCTGGCATGGAGTAGTTGATTGGTGCTTTAATGCTTCGCATTCGGGTTATAATCTCCTATGCTATCGGACCTGGCTTGGGTGGAATCAAGGCCTGTATTTAGATTTCCAAGAATATACCAAGAGTGGTTA